>CAEMYA010000178.1:227473-262658 GCA_903131615.1 Diplodus sargus | reverse complement strand
GCAGAGATGATGAAATGATATGCAGAACAAGAAGGAGACTGTGAGTGTGTGTGTGTGTGTGTGTGTGTGTGTGTGTGTGTGTGTGTGCATGTGTGTGTGTGTGTGTTTGCCATGCAGGGAATAGATCAATAGCTGTACAGGCCTATTATAGATTAAAGCTGCAGATTTCATTTGGCTTCATTTCATGCTCCTTCTTTGCCCATTTCCACTGATCTCTCTGTTAGGCAGACACAGGCTGAGAGAAAGAGAGACGAAATGCGCAGGACCAACGACGATACGCTTCAAGTCAACAGGCGTTCTCCAACGGGGGCAAAGATTTGCTTAATTTACAAAATGTCAAAGTCATAAATCTATCTGTTGATGAACAGTTGACCAAACTGACATCAACTGTTCATAAACCCTTCTAAATGCTAACTTTGAGCAAAGCGATCCCACATTAACATATACAAGTTTGATAGGTGGGTTTCCAGTTTTGCTGTATGGGACTTGCCTAAGAGATTTAACTGGTTTGATTTTTGCTCCAACCGACAGAACAGGCATTTGTCAGTTGTAGCGTTAGGTGGAGAGTTAGCAGATGTGCTGGGAACCACAGATAAGCTCAGCTCCATAGGTGGTGCAGTGCTTATGTCTTGTTATGTTGTAATAGAGTTGAAAATTGCACAAATAGTACCCCTACGCTACTCAGACCACCATCTGCAAAATAAAAATACCCATCAGTGACCAGTTGGTGAAGGTCGTAAGCGTTTCAGTATGAAGACTTGTTTGCTGCTCCTGTTTGCATTACACTGCTTATACAAACTCAACACTTACTGTATTAATTTCTGATTAAGAGTCCTCAAGTGTTTCAGTGGCTTTTACGAGAAACATTTGCGGGAATTTGTTGCGGTAAACTCATTCCAAGATTCACAGATGTGGGCAACTTGAGCTGTTGCTGCTGCCAACTTTTCTCTTGTTTCACTTAGCTGAAGGAACAAGTTCCCATGTTGGTAATAAACCTCGGCCAGCTCAAGTCAGAGAGACGAAGAAACAAATTTCTCAATAAATTATATAGAAATGAATCAAAGCTACACTAAAACCCACCTGCATCTAATTCGGTAGCAGAATCCCCAGGAAATCTACCTCAATCAGAGTCCAAGAGAATCTGAAAAAAATCTGACCATAACGTTGACATAACAGACTGTATATACATCAAAGGCGATCTGTCAAACGCAGATCCAAAAGATGCTTTGCGATCAGTGATTTTACAGATTATTTTAAGGTTGGTGAAAAGGCAAAATGCAGGCAGATGCCATCACCCTGGTCCCTGTTGAATCTGCCTTGCTTTCGGCCATCACATATTTCGTTGCAGCCCGTCTCTGATTATCCACCCCCTACCCTCGCGTGACAAGCCGAGCCTTCACCCCCTGCCAGCCCCGTGCCACCTCCTCTCTTCCTCCTCACCCCCTTCCACACCATGTTGGCAGCCAGGGCAGGGCAGGTGGCCAAACCTGTCAGTCAAAGCACCGTCGCCACGCGGCAATACCACAGACACCAATTACCACACAGCAGGGGCGCGGCCTGGCAACCGCATGGCAACCACATGGTCCAATCAGGGTACACAACAACAGGGACCCGAGAAGGCCAAGAAAAGTGAGTGAGTGTGTGTGTGTGTGTGTGTGTGTGTGTGTGTGTGTGTGTGTGTGTGTTTGTGTGTGTGCGTGTGCGTTTGTGTGTGCCTGTGTGAGTACGGCGGAACCATGTTCAAGTTATCCAAAACCGAGCCTGTGCACGTCTGCGGGTTTGACAGGTAGTCATTGTGTCTTTTTAATATCCGTTAGCTGTCTATTTAGTGGAGATTTTCAATTCAAAGCAAAATTTATCTCCATGTATCTGTTGATAATCAGTGGTTCTTATTAAACACACAGCTCTGACTCATGATCAGTTCTGTTGGTCTCACCAATCATGCATCCATGTTTAAAAAGAAGAAAATCAAAATTTGACTTATCTATGCTTGGCTAGTTTGTGCGTATGACACATCACAAGACCAAAAAAAAAAAAAAAAAAGGTACTCACTTCTTATTTTAGTTTTACCGTCTGCTGCCAACTTGGAGTACAAGGTCATGAGATTTTTTTCTTAATGATAAGGATGATGGTTTTAAAGTCACATTGATCAAATGAAGACTCAGTAACGTAGACTTTAACTTACCAGAAACCAGAAACTCACCTAGAGGTTATAGAAAACATGGGTTTTTGGTCAATTTCATTACACATCACTGTCATGTAAAAGGCGCAAGAGGTGAAGGAGATTGAGCTACCAGTACCAATTAGTTTGAATAACTGTCTTTAATAGCGCCACTTTGAAACGCACCCTCCTCATTGGATGGATATTATCTAGATACACAAAATTAATGTTCTAAAAGAAAGAAAAAAAAACACTTAAATTATATAAAATGATATATCATAACATGACTCAAACAGTAATTTTGAGCAGAACAAGAAATCTGTCACCTGTCATGTGGCAAATCTTTTGCTATCAATCATTTACGTCAACCAATACCTTCCTTTAGCTTCTAAATTGTTAGGATTTCCAGGTTTTCATCGTCCATTGTCTTTAGATTTGGAATGTCAGTTGAAAAAATAAGTAGTTGGATGATAAACCCTTGATGTAAGGAAATATAATTGACATTTTTCACAAAGTTCTGACTTTTGGTGAGGCAAACATCTATAAAACCATTGTTGGTTGCATCCCTTATTTAAAGTTCAACCCTTCTAAGAGTTTTACATGATACAGTTTAGTCTCCAACAAAAGAAAAAAACAACAACAAGTGAATCAGAGGCAACATATGTTTCACTCAGTATGCCTATTTGTACGGAGGATCACTGTGGACTTCTAACTGTACTCAGAATGGAGCAGCAGAGCAGCGTACTAGTCAACAAGTGTTTGTATTTAAAGTCACACTTGTGTAGGCGAGCCCATAAAATATCGCTGATAAAACTGACCAAATTATTCAGGGAGCCCTTTTGTCTTCCGCGGCGAAACACGCTAACACACCAGCAAATGGCGTCTGTAAGGGGCAAATATATTTTAATAAAACCAGTGAGTTGCAACCTCAATTTCATTTTGATGAATTTCCTCCTGCGGGAGTGAACCAGGCAGTGGGCGGGAGGGCGGAAAGGCGGGAGAGGGAAGTGGGGTGATGGGGGCTGGGAGGCAGATAGAATTTTCATGATTGTTATTTTTGTTATTATACAGCGAGAGAAGGGGTGGGAGGGGGGAGATAAACGGCGTCGGTTAATCTGAGGCATTTTGTGGAGCGCTCCATTATCGGGCAGGTTGGGCACGTCGAGGGGGTTATTTTTCCGAGGGATCTTTGGCCCCGGTAATTAAGCTCCATTCACCAGGCCCTGTTCCCCAAATTAAAAATTTGTCATTAAGTGGAATTTACCATAATGCCTTTTTATCTGCCAGCGCTTCAGCATGCCTGCATACATGTGTGTGTGCAGGGTAGAGGTGAAGGAGGGGCAACCAATAAGGGGTTAGACCGTGGTCACACGCACGTACAAATACACATATGAATGGCCATGCACACACGCATGCACGCACGCACGCACACACACACATACACACATACACACATACATGCATAGACGACCAGAAAGGGCAAATTGAAAAACTGAAATAATCCTGGACAGCAGCAAGCTTTTGCATGAGCAAACACAACACCCACACACACCCACACCCACACACACACACACACTTCAATCCTTCAAATCCACAGCCTTTGGGGTAATTAAATAATGGTGCTTTAAAGTTTTAATTTAGATTTGGCTTTTTCCTTCCTGCTCCTACTGTATGCCGTACAGAGTGAACACACACACACACACACACATAAATCCACAATCCACACACATGCAGACACGCACACTCACAGCAGTCACAGTAGGTTATAGACTTCACCCGGCGAGATAGCCCTCGATGGGCAGGGTACATTGGAGGAGAGAGAATGATTGAAGAGCAGAATCTCTGTCTCTATAGGCTTTATAAAACAATACAATTATTAGTCTTTAATTAGAGCAGCCCCTCTGTGGGACAGGGGACAGACAAAGAACAATAGAGGATTAGAAGAGGAGCTCCTAATATGGCTCTTTTATCGCTCTGTTCCAATACAGTTTATAAATTCATCCAGCTGTCCTTTTCATCTGGCAAAGTTGGAAGTTGGTGGCAGATTTGGGAGGGAATAGAAATAAAACGATATTACCTTTTATTGTAACCAAGGTCTAAAAAATAAATAGCAATTTTCTTATCAAGTTGTGTGAAGACTGACTGTTCAAAGTCTTGATTGCTAATGACATAAAATGTTAAAAACAGACATCTTAGGCTCCAACCATGAAGCGGTCAAGTAGAGGAACTTTGTTACACATCATTCCAAATCTCTCTCATTTCCTTTCATCTCCCTATTGTTGACTCAAAACAAACTATAAAAAGTACTAGGGTCACAATTTCTGTATAAATACAAAAAAAGATGCCAGTTATGTCTTTAAAAAGGTTATTTTATTACTTAACTGTTGATTGATAAAAAGTATTGCTGTGAAATAAGACAAATAATGCGAAAATGTATCTATATAAACATGTAATAACCAAATGCTACCTTTTTAACTTGATTAATGATTCAGACAATTAATAGGATATCAAACATTCTATTATCCTGGCATAACTCAACATTATCCTTATCAGGAGGGGAAAGAAGTCTCAAAAATGATCAGGCGGTAGCAAGAGACAGCCTTTTCTATGCCAAGAACCAGAAAATAGGCGATTTCTGTGTGAATAGTAGGACAATTTGACCAGCAAACATTATTAGTCAGATGTTACTGGGTGTCCAAAACCCAACAATAATGACAGAACTGCCTACATACTAAATGTTAAAAGGATGCCGTGAGTAAAACTAAAACGGAGTCATTAAGACTTTTTAAGACTGCTTCACACCATCTCTGCTAATAAAAAAAAAATTCTGACTTTGGCCACTGTGCAAATACAAAAATATCCCTCTGACTACACAAGGAAAGATTCTCCACATGCCATCAGAGAGTGAAGGTGGGGGGCTTAAAATGAACAGAGGGGGGAGCTGGGGGCTGAAGGAAGAAGAGGAAGAGCAGGAGAGGAGGAGGAGGAGGGTGAAAGGAAGGAGTAGGAAGAGAGGAGAAGGAGGGGGTGGACAGATGGCAGAGGTTATGCCTGGCTGAAGGGGGCAAGACGGGAGGAGGCTGTTCTGGGTGTTCAGGGTGAGTGTGTGTGTGTGTGTGTGTGTGTGTGTGTGTGTGTGTGTGTGTGTGTGTGTGTGTGTGTGTGTGTGTGTGTGTGTTTAATGGGAAGGAAACACCACGCTTTGCCCCCACCTCTCCAAATGCACAGCTCATCCTTTAGAAATCCCTCCATCTCTCCTCTTCCTCCTTCCGCCCCCGTTTTTCTTTAATTTCCCATGATTCCCTGCTCATAGATGTCAAAAGTGCATTAAATCCATCTAAATAAACATCTGACTTTTACTATAATATCAAATCCAGTTCTTGGCTCAGTTGATCCATATTGGCTGGAGATTGAACAAAATAATTAGGTCTCTCTGCATCTGATTGACAGATAAAACCTGGTTAAGGTAAACTACAGATAGAACCGAACAACAATATGCTGTCAAAGTCTGTAAATGCGTGTGTGTATGTGTGTCTCCAAAATACAGTGCAGGGAGAAATGGCAGAATGGCAGGGGGAGAGCAAGAGAGAGATAGGGGGTCTTATTTACTGTCGTTTAATTTGCTCCCCTCTGCTCCGTCCATCCCTTGGTTTTTCTGACAGGTAATAAAAAGCTGGAGCTTTCCTGACAAGCCCATTTGAATTTGGATTGAATAATATAACTGTAGGGTTTCCCACATAATGCTCTGTCCAAGCGTGCAACGGTGCACAGACACTGGCAGCCCCCTCTGCCTGCCAGGGTGTGAGTTTTCTCCGTGTGTTTGTGTGTGTGTGTGTGTGTCCGTCTGTCTATGGTGCTTATCACTGCACACACAAACACACAGGTTCTTACGTCATGGTAGTTAATGCAACAACAATAATGAATTCCTGCAACTACCAACCATGCCACTCCCATATGCCAATCTCCACGTCTCTCCCCGAACCTCTCCTTCTCCTTCCTTTGCTGCCCAAGATCCCTTCATCCCACCTCCTCCTCTCGTCTTACCTCATCCACCACTCACACTCCCTCCCTCCCTCCCACTCTCCCTCCCGCTCTGCCTCTCTTTCTCCCTCCTCTTGCTCTCGGTAGCTGCTGAAATCCCATTCCCCGTGGGGCAGGCTAAATTGAATTGGCGTGTTTATATGAACAACAGGGCCGTTGCTTTAATATACCTTAGAGTTTATGCCTAATGCCTCCCTGCTAATACCACTGGAGCTTGCCGCCCTCGCTCAACACACATCGCTTTCATGGAAGTCATAAAAGAGACAGAATAGTGAGCGAGGAGGATGAAGAGATACTCCAGGAGAGTGCTTGTGTATGTAAGCAAGAGGGAGAAAGGGACCGTTAATACATCTTAACAAGTCATCTGTTTTATCACACCTCTTAAAGATCATCCTACAGCAGAAACCTGAACACACACATACACACCACGCACACACACACACCACACACACACATCAACCCTCCAGCGTGGAGTGTGAATGAAAAGGAGAGAAGACAGAAAGGGAGGAAGATTTTTTTTAGATTAGTGAGTAATGCTGAATAAATATCCGGAGATTTGGTTGAGGGAGTCAGTCATGCTCGTCGACTTGCAAACATCCTTCATTTTCTCTCCGTCTCCCCCTTTCTCTCTTCCTTTTCTTTCTCCCTCCTGTCCCCCCTTTCTCTCCCGGCCCTGTGTCAGCCTACAAAAGGCCCACAGTACAAAGGAGAGACACAGGCCTGAGACACTCAACCCAATTACTATTGATCGGTCTGCACTCAGAGGAGAAAAATGCGCTCACCTGCACTCACGCACACACAGCCACACACACATATATATATACATCTGTCTCGATACAGAAAGTCATGTAGGGTCAGCGACGGGTATTTGTTCGCAGCTGATTTGTAACACTGACCACTCAGTCAGGAAAAAAATAAAATCATGTCAAGGCTTCCATCTACTGTAACCTGGCAACATTACTTCTTACCGTTTTCATTCTATGGCACAAAAACAGCGAGTTGTAACAGCAAAAGAGTACGGTTTGTTGTTTAATTTTCATTATTTGTGTTGCAAAAAGCAAAGCAACAACAAAATGTGCAGAACGTTGATAAATCTGCTCAGATAAAACTATGTTTTATCCATTTAGAAATATTTTAAACTAAAAGGGGAGAAAAACGCAAAACAAAAGCCAGACAGAAGACGCACATTTCAAGGTGGTATATTGGTTGGTGCGACTCAAAAAAAAAATATCCTGTGTGCTATGTGAAAACAAAAAACAATTAGACAGTCTTGTAACAATGAATTGAAGCCATACAGTTTTTGTGTTTACTTGTTTACATTGTTACTGTACATTTTGGCGCCTCTTTACAATGGATTCTGAGACTGTTTCATTATTTTCATGTACCTACCACAAAACCTTTTCAGATTTCCACCATTTTAGGGGCATTTGCTTTACTTGTATGAGAAAATTCATATTTTGAAACACATTTGTTCAATTAAAAGCCAAATTTGTGTAGGCTAGAAATAGAGACATTTGAAAATTGAACAAGGAAGATCTCAAATGTAGCTTTAATAATATTATTTTAATTTGCTGTTGCTGACAATTAATGGTTTTAATTCAATACTCACAGAAATTCAAAAACCTGCCTTTGATCGAACCTGTATTCTTTACTAATTGGACAGTTCAGATGAAATATAAATTAGCTTCTTTCCCTGAGTAATCTATTTTACATTTACTTCACTAACTTTGTCAAAATTCAAATATAATTGTGGTTAAAATGTTTTTAAATCTTGTTCAAACTAAAGCGAATGATAAAAAAAAACATGAAATTTTTAAATCTGATTGATGACATGTACGAGTGTCACACAACAGTGTGTAAGAGGAGACCAGGAGTTGTAGGGGAACCTGTGGATATTCTAGCTGATCCCCTGGGGGGTAAGAAGTTAAATCAGCCTGTAAAGACTGCGTAAAACCTGAACACTTTTCTATTTGAGAATCCCTGATCAAAACCTTGAAAAGCCTGCAAAGCCCTACCCATGGGTGTACACACACACACACACAGACACACTCACAGTCTCACATCAGGGTGTGATGAACTCTGTGTGTTGTCGGGAAGGCTGCGCGAAATATCAATGACTAAACTCCCCAACGAGTTGGTAACTATCTCCTTCGCTCTGATTTTATCCTCAATAATTAATTTTCTCTCCCAACGCCGACTTTGGCTTTATCGGTCGCTCGCCGCCAGAATCTCAGCATTCCATTTAACCATAATCCCCCGGATAAAGGGGCGGCCTAGGTGTGCTAATGCACAGGCATGCGTGCACGCAGGAGGACGCGCACGAGCAAAGACTTAAACTTCATTCACAGACACATTATGTTATAAACCAGGTATATAGATGGTCAGGTACGACTGGTCATACTAATTCTGGGCCATTTCTTCAACAAAAGGAAATGCACCTCACTGATAACCACCATTCCCCACATTTAGAAAGCCTCTCTGCTGGGAGTCTATATATGCAGAATGTGGACACAGACTTTAATGTCAGCTGTGTGACCCCTCAAACTGGTCCCAGATACAGGCTGGATTAGCACAGAATGCCTATAGCATGAATCCTCACCCTGCGAGCCTGGCATAGCAACAGCCACGTAACCAGGGCTTGGTCTTGTTGCATGGAAGGATGGTTGGGAATGGGAGTGGAGAAATAAAGAGATGGGATGGATGGAGCAGAGGGAGGGAGGGGTGGAGCTGAAGGGTTAGGGGAAGAAAGGTGGAATGCGGGTATGGGCGCCGGCCATGTTGAATTTCTGTGACACCCTTTTAGAAATATTTACGATATATTAATGACATATTAACTTCCGCTTATGACCGCATGAAGATGTATTTACTATTGATCACCCGACTGTATTTTTTTTAAACATATAGGCTAAATGAATTCCGGCTATACCTTAGCATGAATGAGGGCTGGGGGTGCGCTTTAGCCCTACTTAGTGCTAGTTTGAGAAGGAGATGTTCGAGTTAGACACCAGGTAATGCAACCACTATAAATATCCTTAAATGAAAAAATGTGAGTAAAGTATACAATGGTCTAATAACTGATATGAGCACTAACTGCATGTTTTTTAAACAAAATGAATGACCTTTTTCAGATATGGGCCTTTTCTTCCATCAAGAGCTGGCATTTGCCTCCCTAAAGTCTTTCCAACTAAACACGTAAACCCTAGTATTTAAGGGCCTATTAACTGGCAAGCTCTCGCATCCTAATGGGACTCCTAATTAGCGCTTTATTGAAGGCAGGTGTGATGGAAAGGTCAACCAGTTAAGCTTACACATGTCGTAAACAGATAGTGTTTAGTACATCAGTATACAACACACAACGGTGGGTAGAATCAGACTGAAAGAAAGGCGAACGCAGGGGGCAAAGAAATCAGCCAAAAGAAGAAGGGAAAGTAAGTGAGACAGAAAGAGAAAGAGAAAGAGAAGAAGACGAGGGACGAGGGCTAGATTGACTGAAAATATGGTGAGTGCCTGCTAGGCCAGACCAGGCCCAGCTGGTCTCTGTCTGACGAGTGCCTTAATTAAGAGACATGGGGAGAAAGCCTTGGAATGGCCACATACACACTGCAAGGAGCCTCTAGAGAGGAAACTGCTAAACAGGCACACTTGTGTGTCTGCGTGGTATACTGCCAAGAATCTCTCTCTCATTCACTCTCTCTCACACACACACTCTCTCTCACTCACACACTCTCTCACTCACAGACACACACACACACACACACACAGACACACAGAGTCATCCTCTGGGGCCTTCTGAAAAACACGCCCGGCTATTATTAGGCAACCCTTTGCATACCGGAGCAAGCATGCTAACCCTAAATGTGCGTATTTGTGTGTTTGGGGTTCTCCCTTTCGTCCTGTTGACTGTTAAACTGAACTTCCAAAACAGCTCTGCTCCTGCTGAAGAAGATGGGAGATGAAAAAAGGGGGGAGACGAATGAACGAACGAACGAGGCAAGGGGAGAGAGGGGTGATTTTGTGGATCCATGACTGCCTTTGCTCCCCCCCAACCCTCAGCCTCCCTGCTCCGCTCGCCCCTCTTCCTCCTGTTCCTCATCCCAAAAACGTATTAATATTAATACATATCCCCCCCAAACCCTTCTCCTCCTCAACCCCCCCAGCCCAAAAAAATATCACCACCCTAGGCTACCAGTTAATAAAGCCCTCTCGACGACCCCTCCCAGCTTAAAAAAAAAAAAAAAGCCAAAGAAAGACAATAAGGGGAAAGTTCTCCGGCCAAATAAAAGAAGAGAAATTAATACACTCCCACGAGACCTCCCTCTGTCCCACTGTCACCCCCCACAATAATTTGATTTCCTATTAAGTGATTGCTTAATTATAATGATTATTATTGGTAATTGTAATTGACATTTTTTTTCTCCTTCCGCTACTCTCATCTCTGTCCCTTCCCTCCCGACCTGCCCTTCTTAAAAGACAGGACGGAAGGAGAAAATGCACAAGGGAGTAAAAAAGGACGGGTGGTGCAAATCAGGCCAAACTGAATGGCACTTGTGAGAAATGTGAGATTTAAAGTACGGTTACAGTCTTGCGCTGTCCAACAAGAACATACAATGTGGGATTAAGGTGTCCAGGTTTTGAAGTTTTATTTAATCATACATGCGTGTTTCTGTGTGTGCATTCGTCTAGATGTCTTTTCCTGTAGCTTCAGGGCACAATGTCTGCTGCAGGTCTCTTTAGAGGAGAGATTTTTGCTCTCAATGGGATACCCTGGTTAAATAAAGGTTAAAGAAGAAGACAGGGATTCCCTATTCTATCCCCCCCCTACACACACACACACACACACACACACACACACACACACACACACACACACACACACACACACACACACATTAAACTACAGTAGGGACCCTCTGGTCTCCAGTTTATTACCCCTTCCTCCAGGCTACAGCCACTGAAAAATGAGGTTGTATGTTTTTTTTTTATATATATATAAATATATTTATATGTAACAAAAAAAACACACCTCACAGTCTTTCTGACACCTTCTGCAGAAAATTTGACATTTGAAAAAAAAAAAAATCAAAACCCCACAGTTCAACAGCAGCACATAAAAACCGCACCGTGTTGAAAACTATTTCATTTAATGTCACATTCTTTCTCTATACGGAACTAAAGACGGTGAAACTTCGTTCCAGTGGGCCAGGGCACGGTTATTGGGCTCACCTCAGGCGTGGTGAGGCTGACACCGGCTGGCACACAGACACACACAAACACACACACACACAGACACACACACACACACTTTTGTCTTAAGATGCACACACCTTCACACTCCAAGACACACACCATCCAACCTCGCATCACACCTTCACTTTCACTCTAAAATGTCTTTTCATTTCCACAAAACATTAAACTGTATCTAATCACGGTACCTAAAAAATATCTTTAACAAGAGAAGACATTTTAAAATATGAATGCCGTCCATCGACTGTAGGATCTCGCAAGCGTGTGCGACAGCGATGGGCTGTCTGTAAGTTTAGCTGAAATATTTTCTAGTTGATTACATTTAAATGATGCGTCTCACTCACTCTGAAGAACAAACAGCCGTATTAATACAAATGAGCACCTGCAGCCTTAACCGCAGATGTCTGTGGGTGTTTTTCAGTCAAAGTTTCCAAGAAAAAAATAGAGAAATTTTCATAGATTATTTTGACAAAGATGACTTTCAGACAGGATGGCTTGTCCCCCTGCAGATGCAGATAAACGTGGTATAAATAAACTCATATCGGCAGCAGAAGAAGCACCGCTTGAATCAGAATGTCTGCAGTAGCTAAAAGCAGAATTGATAACCTGATCAATTCTGCCATAAGACCACAAAGTCTTAAAATGCAACAATAATGTAATATCTATAAAACATAATATTAAAATGACACCTGCAATCATGTAAAATAACAAATCAATCATAGAATTGTGCAATCACAAATCACGTCAATGTAAAGCTTCAAACGAAACAATTCAAATGTGGCCGACGTCATACGAATCTGAAACGGCTCACAAGATAAACCACTGTTTCATTTAACTTGGAAAAACCAGAGTTGAAACCAGATGTGCAGGTTTTTGTGCATCAGGTCAAAGTGTTATAGGTGATGGTTGGACTGTCAGGACTACACACAGATTGACAGACGGCGCGGGATGTCAAGTGTGTGTGCAGAATCCAGCCGTGTTCGAGCCACTCGGAGATCTTAGCCTGGAGACAAACCGGCCCTGACCGACAGCAACACCGTGGCCGATCCTTTTCAAGGCCTGTCTCATCCACTTTAGCTTACCCACCCTCATCTCTCTCTCCCTCCGTCTGAATCTGAGTCCCTCTGTCCGTCCATACAGAATTCTTTGGATGTAAACTCCAGTGGCGCTTCACATTACGGTCAGATTTTCTACTGCCTCATTCCTACGTATCTTTTACGTGTCTAAACAATCATTTTTCCTCTACCTCTAAAAAAAGACGTAAAAAAAAAGCATGAAATATTTGACTGAACTGAACTGACAGTGGAGCTGTTCTGCAGTGACATGAACAATAGAGGAACAATGAATAGTGAAATTAGACAAAATAAGGCAATTTATTGAAGCTTCATTTAGGGTTGTGCACACTTTTAGTAATATATTTCTTTAGGCGAGTGAGGGCGAGTTCACGGGTCAGAAAAACAAATACCACAAGCAAACAGTGTGCCTAAAAATCCACTCTAATGGTTCAAAACAACAAATATTTCTAAACGTAAATTATAATCAGAGGCCAAATGTCGAATTTATTTTGACAAATATAAGAAGCCGAGACCAGAAAATACTCAGAGGACGCAATAATGGACACATCTGCTTAGTAAAGGGATTTTTCACCTTACAAAGAAACAGCCATTTCATTTAACAGATTACAGTTGTCATTAAATTTCAGTGGCCGCTGGCATCAAATGATTCAATCAAACATGGTTTTTCTTAAAAGTGAAGGCATCCGACTTTCAACTGAATTTCTGCAATTCATTTTGCATTTGCTAATATTAGGCCTACACAGTAGTCTCATCTAATTTGCATTTCCTCTGTAAAAACTGGATAATACAAGTCAAACTATGGCACAGCGATTTCATGGTGCGTGTGTGTGTGTGTGTGTGTGCCTGTTCAAACACACTGTGTGGTAGTGTGGGTGTGGCGTTACACCTCGTGTGGCACTGGGCAGCCAAGATAAGAGCTGATCCTATCCATGCCTCCCTTCTGCAGCGCCTGCCCGCCCACCCACACACCCACAACACACACACCCACACACACACACACACACCCAAACATACACACACACACTCTAACACAAAATACACACTTTGTGTGGTACCCAACATGCCATTGTAATCTCATTTTACAATCCCGATGCCCACAGCCGCAAACACACAGAGAAGCCAACTAAATCCATATTCCACTCGTACGTACAGTACACTGGCGTTTGAGTTAAGATTATACACTTCACAATATACAAAAGGCCAACTGAGGTCTCAGAGTGCGAGAAGCTCCAGGCCCACAGCAGCGTCACTCATTCACACACATATGACAGCAAAGAGCAAAAACATTTATAACACTGGTCTAACACAGACTGTACGTAAATTGTTGTTATGTGTAGGCAATGTAAGCAGCATGACAAAACTGTGAAGGACAATACAGCAGAGAGAAGATTATGCAAGAGGAGAGGAGAGGAGAGGGAGGAGAGGAGAGAAGAGAAGAGAAGAGAAGAGAAGAGAAGAGAAGAGAAGAGCTTACCTTCTTCCTCTGTGAGATAGAAAGAGCTAACCTTGGGCTGCAAACACACAAACACACTCACTTCTCTCTAATTCACCAAGACTTTCAATGAAGCGCACACACACACACTTTCTGACACACAGACACACTCTGATGTGATCGGCCACCCCGATAGCGAGCCAGAACTGACTCTCTAAGCCTCAAACAAAGTTTGGTGTGCACTGACCAAAACCGAGGGGACAAAAAAAAGGGAAAGAAGAGAACTGGGGGGAGCAACAGAGAAAAGAAGAAAAAAAAAAAGTGTGACCACTGAGTGAAGTTTAACCACTTATGATTCAAGTTTAGCTTCAGCACACCCCGCCTACACCCTGCATTCATTCACGGGCATGTACACGCACACCTCTCCGGGTGCGAGAGGCACTGAGCTGGATTTTGGGAAGCCCTGCTTTCTCTCTCTTGTTCCATCTGGTTGCTGCTGCATGGCTGCCGGACAGGCAGACGGCCCTCGCTCATCCCCCTTTTCTCTACTATCTTTTCTCTTTTTCTTATCCAGTGTCCCTACAGATCCACCCACCAAGCAGCTGCCCTCTGCACAGCCAGGTGACAGATAGCTGCCGAGTGTACATGTGTGTCCGTGTGTTTGATAATAAAAAAAGAGAAAAAAAAGAAAACATATGTGAGGGGAGTGAGAAAAGATTAGATTGTAGAAGTATGTGAACAAGTGACACCATGTAGGAGAGACAGAACGAGAAAGAGGATGAAAGGATTCAATTTCTGTAGACTAAGTGTAGTGAATGTGATTTGATGGTGATGCTGAGATGGGCTTTAGGCGTACAAATACTATTAGTCACTGTTGTGCAAACCTGTTACTCACACACACACACACACAGATACACACATGCGCGCGCACACACACACAGATGTGAAAAAACAAGCCAGACTCCCAGGCTACAGCAGTCAACACATAACATGGCATATAAAAAAGAAATCAATCTTTATATCCATCCGACAGCCCTCGGTTACGGATGCAACGGTTATTGTAGTCATAAAAATTTGACAGGGAGCTAAAAATTGGCCTTCTCTCTCCAATTCTTCGTAAAATCAAAAGGGTACGTGAAACAAATTCCCAGAAAAGAATAAGTCAGTTTACCATCTCGGCATGAAGCATAACCAAACTGATGCCAGCAAAGATGATAATAGGGGGAATAATCAAAAATGTGTCCCTGTTCCATACAACATATCTAGTGTATACACTATGTACTTCAAAAATTATGGAATATTTAAGATGAGTGACTGAAAGGTTAGTTTAGAATGGCACTACAGCGATAGATGATTATTTTCACAATGATTCATTTTGTTAAAGGGTAAAAACTTCCACAAGCTCTCTCACCACCAGCTTTGTTTATTCTTTGCCAAATGTTGAATGGGTTTGACAAGCTCCTCCATTTGTGCAATTCATTATGGTAAAAGGACGTGAATCAACAAGGCTAAATTCAGAAATCATATGCACACTGTTTTAAGTATACTGAAGGACCATGGTTGGCAGGGGTTCCCCAAACTCTTTAGCAGTGACCCTAATTTACCTTATTATCAACCGATTTAGCATTTCACTGGCCAAGACAGATAATTATTATATTTTCCTCGTGAAACAGCACCTCTGATTTTTTGTTAACAGTTGAGAAGATGTTTTCTTTCCGATGAACTCAGGAGAGGTTCTCTTGTTACAAAAGATTATGTGAGACATATTATATATTTGTCTAAATGTCAACAAATCCCACTAAAAGATCATAATCAGCAATGTGTTTGAAGAGAAAGAATTTCGGACATATATTACCACGATCCAAGATTAGTGTGAATGATAATTTTTTTACATCACGATGACATGACATTTCTTGGGGTTTGCACCAAACAAACACATCTAGTAAACAACATTTCAGGCCTCAACATCTGCAGCTCTTTCTCTATGATGGTGTTTTGCCAGATATTTTACCTTTTACTAAGGATTGCACACTCCTGCAATTTGGATTAATTTTTCGATTTCAATAATACTTCAATTAATTGCGTAGCTCTTCTAATTTTCTAAAACAGCTGGACACTGTGACTACGTTTCTCAAACAGAAGTAAGCGTGCAGGTCAAACATTAGCTGGGAACTATTTTCAGCTGTGGATTCGCTTTTAGCATAGAAGAAGCAAACGAAAATTAACTACAGTGCTTATTTTCAGTATAATGAATGAAAATGCCCTGCAGTGAAATTATTTTGGATGTGTTTTAAATCATGGATACCAAGGACTAAGCTATATCAGGCTTTAGCTTTACAACTCGTTGTTGGATGATTTCTAGTAATGCACGACGGGGAAAATTATTTTGCCACAGTGTGAACACACACTACATACTAAAAACCTGGTTAGAATATCTGTTTAGCGTAGAATTAGCTCCAAGATCAAGACTATGAAGGCACATTGCTCAAATTTCTTTTCCCTTCAATTCTTCCTTTTTTTTTTTTACTAAACCCTCCCCCATTCCTCCCACTTTAAGACCCCTTCCTCACCACACCCATGACCCCCCATGTGCAGACATGAGGTCAAGCTCCAAAGATCACAGAGAGAAGCCAGACGAGGAAAAGAGAGAGAGAGAGAGAGAGAGAGAGAGGGAGAGAGAGAATGAGAGGCAGAGACCTAAAATCCTCCTTTCCTCCCAAAACCAGGCCGAAACCTCAAGCCTTCCCACCAGCTCCAGACCCCCTCCTTAACCCAGTTGTGTGTAGAGGAGGCAGTGAGCACTCTTGCAGAAACATCAGCCCAGGGAAATTCAAATGAGGAAGAAATGGTGAGAGAGACACAGAGAGACGGAGGGTAGGAGAGAGAGAGCACAATAGTGAGAAAATAGGATAAAAGAATGAGATGGGAAAGCGTTAGGTAAAAGAGAGGGCGGAGGGGGGGGGGGGGGGGGGGGGGGGGGGGGGGGGGGGGGGCGAGTGGGAGAGGAGCTGGAGAGGTTGCTGAGGCTGCAGGTTAAAATAATGTGTAGATCTGAAGAGATTTGCAGGGAACGTTTTTATTCATTTTTTGATTACTCCCATCTCGTCCCGACCTCCCCTCCCCTCTCCTCCTGCGTTGTTGTCTCTCCGTTTGTTTGTTTTTGGCATTAGTGTTATGACTGTTGCTATGCGTGTGTATGTACACATGCATGCTGATTAGAGCTGGAATATTTTATAAACACAAATATTCACACTCGCACAAGCACTCGCGCACATATCAATACATAATGCACACAAACATACTTAAAGATGCATCAGAGAAGCTGCTGGGCAGACAGTGTTGAGAAATGCTCAGAGCTTACAAATTTGTGAAACATGCAGAAACAGATGCTGCATATGTACATACAAACATGCACGCAGACAGACTGTTCACAGTGTAGCCCATCGCTGTGCCCGCTCCTTATCAATGTTCTGCAGGTAGGTTAAGGGTTCTGAATGAGCTGGACCATACAGAATTACTCACCGCTTCCATTCTCCTGGTCACACGCATTCAAATCCAACAAATTCATATCACAAAAGGCCTGAATGCTGCACAAAACACCCAGTACTAACAATACACATATGCAGAGAAACAGAGGACACACCTGCACAGCTGTCAAAGCCTTCCTCCAGGTCGAGTGAGATGGAGTCCCCTCCCTCCAGGTTAAGTGAGATGGTCTGGTCTCCAGCCTGATTACCTCGACCCAGGATCATCCAGTTCTCCAGATCTTCCGAATCAGATGACGAATCTGAATCAGAGCTGCTGAGGTCCACAATCACTGGCTTACCAAGACTCCTCTTCCTTTTCTGGGCTCTCTAAATGACCAAACAACAATGCTGTAGATCACACAAAGCTCTGATTTGCACAAGAATCCATCCTTTACTGAACTTATGATATCTCTAATTAGATAAGAACTAAAAGTGAGAGAAAAATGTGTCCTTTGTAGAACATTATCTCCTCAATTGTTGCTTAACCTTCAGGCAACGCTCAGCTAAAATAGCAAATAATTTACGGGCGTTGCTACATGCCCCACGGATAAAGTAGCTGTAGTTCAACAGCAATCAATCAGCTTGCTGAGATTGGCCACTGGACAGTGACAAAAAAAAATCAGCCAGCACTTTGAATTCAGACTGAAGAAAACACAAATGGGAAACAGCAGGTTAGAAACACATGGCCTCCTCATAAAGATATATGCCACCATTTGTGCTGTGCATGAATGGAAATCTTTAAAGTGTAACAACATTTTCTTGTACACAAGAAGTCACACTCAACATATGACTCTTTGTTCATTACCTGATGGGCAGGGGTGGAAGTCTGCACCCGCTGTGAGCTTTGCCCCTTTAAGGCACAGACACCTTCTTCGTCATCATCAGCAGTGTCGTCAGAGATGGAGATGACATTAGGGCTGGAGTCGATCACGATGACTTCTTCAAAAAAAGATGAAGATGACCTCTGATCTTTAGGGGTACTTTTCCTCTTCTTCCCCCTTTTCTCCTCCATCTCCTTCCTCTCCTCCTTCTTCTTCAGGTTTTTCAGCAGCTTGCTTATATCAAGTGACGGAGGCGTACTTTCTCCATTGTGTTTGCGTTCCCTGTCAACATCTGCAGACTTCACAGGAACCTTAGGCTGCTGGTTTTCCCTACAGGCCGCTTCCTCTTCTCTGTCCACCTGCTCCCCGGTCTCCCCGGCATTAGAAGAGTAGTGGAGCTGGCTATAGAGGTGGAACTCCAGCTCGCTGTTGGCCTCCGACTCGTCGGAATCCCCATCACCCTCTTGATAGAGATCATCCTCCAACTCCTCTCGATCCTGGTACGAACAGTACATCACTCCAAAACACACTCAATGAGCACACACACATACACAAACATGCACACAGCCACACACACACTTGCACTTGAGCAGACAGCGAGGTCAGTGGCTGAGACCCACTGCAGGGGAAAAAAACACACAACCAAGAAGAGTTATTTGTCACAATGAAAGTATTACTCAATGGCAAAAATATTTTCATGGTACAATTTGTGATTAAGTATAATTAACGTAACACTAAATGAAAATTAGTCTTGGGGAACAAACATTAAGCCTGTTTAATCAGTACAAAAATATTCATCACATGCAGACACAATTATGTCAAATTTGATCTCAGGACTGAAGATTAAGTGACCACAGAGCAGCATCAATTACAGTAAGAGTGCAGACTTTGGTCTTGTTCTGAAATCCTTAAGGGCTTGTTAACAAAGCTAGGAAAGAGCACGGATCAGCTACACTCATTTCTTTTCACCTGTAGACTGTTTTGTTAACGCTTTGGTGCTAAGAGACAGCTTGGATCCAGGTTTATCACCTGTTATGCTAGGCGATGATGTCAACAAACACTTTAACAAGACATGATCTTGGGCCCGCTTTGAATGACAATGTTAGAAACTGTGAAATTATCTTCATTCTACACCCACCTAACACACACTGTGTTGCTAATTTTCCCAATCTCTGGGTCTCTAACCCTCCCTCTCTCTCTCACACACACACACACACACACACACATACATACACACACATACTGGACAGAGAAGAGGCACTGGCCCATTGCTCTGTCCAGTCCTGCGTGTCTGTGCCATGATGGCTGGAGATGATTGGCTCCCAGACCGCACACACCGCAGAAACGCCACGCTACACGGTCATAAGCCGGCCACTGGGGATTAAAGGGACAGGAAGAAGAGTCTTCCCAGCTGCCAAGGGAGCGCAACACTTCTGAAGTTTAGCACTGCACAGAGACCTGGAGCTGACAAATGTCTGAGTGTGTTTTACAATGGCGGAATGTAAAGCACTAAAAATTCTAGGCACAGTCATGGTCCACCAGCACAGGTGTGCTCACTTAATCTGCCCAATTAAAGAACAACTCAGCACTATGTGCTTATATACAGACTGCACTGACTGGCATGTCCCAGATTCTCCTTTTAGTTTGGTTGTATCTGTTAAGGTGGGACTGCCCAGGCCATCATAACTCTAATGGCATGCTCCCACAGAAAGCAAAGCAAGTTTCTTACATGTCAAGATTACATACAAAGTCAAAGCCAAGACACAAACAGCTACAAATTCTTGTCTTCCACTACGTGTTATTTATGGCGTAAGGTGACTGCTGACTGCAGCTCGAAGGGAAATGTACTTGATGTTTTTTTTCCCCCAGAGAAAGGGGAAAAGAAGACACTAAACTGATTTCCAACACACAGGCAGGTACACACACCCTCTGTGTGTGGCGCTGCTTGCTAGCTTATTGCTAATGTACAGGTAAGCGTTTTGGCTGTTTGGGGCAATAAACACTTGAGCATGTAATGTGGTCAAACACAAATGATACCACAATCAAACTCACACAACTAATGCAAGGCGGAAATTCACTTCATGTACGATGTGAACACACCATAACACATTTTGACATGCCACAGTAGGAACAGCACAGGTGGGAGTAGTAAAAGGAATGATGGCTGAATTCCATTTGGCTGCGTTTGTTTCAGTGGCCTTGTTTTGTGCCTGCTAAGTTGCTGTCAGACTGCTACGTTTTATTGGGATAGTCATCATTGTTATGAGCAACACTGGGTCTTTTCCAATCTATCGGCCAAACAAGCACATCCAATAAGGTCAACGCCGAACCTACACTTTCGATAGTACTGAAACAGGAAGTCCAATCAACCAGCACAACTTAAAACACCCATCTTTACTGAAGTATTTTATTCTCATGACACTTTATACTTCTAGTCCACCATATAACATTAATTTCTCCACCTGTAGCTAAAAGTTGCTTTGTAGATTAATATTCTAAATAGAGAACATATAATCCATCTTATAAAATGTGACGCAATGTTATAGAATATGCTACCAAAAAGTAACATAGTTATGCTGTTTACATATAATTAAATGAGTTCTGCCTCAACTGGATGCATGCTAATGCATCGATAATACTGATCTATTATATAAAAATATAACAGGGGTCAAACAGCATAATGAGTACTTGGTATTTTAAATGCAATTAGACTTTTACTTGTAATGTACAGTTTGAGTAGGTGCAAGTATTTTGATGATGTAATACTGCTACTTAATTATTTGGACATGTCTAACGTGTTTACAGTATTTATGACAGGATTCAGTCAAATCACCACAGTTAAGTCAGTGCATATAAGTAATTTCCTTGAAACAGGTCATTTTAATAGGGATTCTTGTGAAAATAAATGTGTGAATTAACTGATGTTAAGATTTTGGACTGTCATGGTGTTAGGTTGTTCACTGAAACACACATGTGAGAGTAACAGGGTGAGGTCCCTAACATACAGCCCGCGACTAATGACACTAAAAGTACAAGCAAAACCGCAGAAATCACATTTTAATGAGCAAATATGCTGTTTAACTGTAGTTAGCCTGGTGGTAGCCACGGCTAGCTGCATGCTAGCAAGCTAGCAGGTAGGCTAGGGCTCAAGTTAGCTCTTTGGGAAGCTACTGTGACGTGACTAACGCTAAACTCGACCAGAAACACAGAAACATTCGAGAAACTGCCCCGGAGATGTGATTATTTATGTTTATTTCCACCTGTCGACAGTCAGTTGTTAGCATGTGTCCCTCCTCTCAGTCCACGTGTTTATATGCAGCAGAGCAGCCGGTCGGATGTAAACAATGAAGCACTTCAGTCACAAACACGCGTGAAAAACAATAAATACGTGGGAGTAAAGTAACCCTTCTCAGAGCCACCACTGTATATGATGAATGTTTAATGTCAGGAAGCATGAGCTCACCTTTATCCAACAAACTGGAGAGATTTCAGGAGTCCGGGCTGCCCTCCTGCTTCCAGTCAGAGGGACACAGGCAAACAACTTCCGGGTTCGTCAGAGGGAAATGGGTGGGCCGACCGGAACGTTTCTCCGCGTGCTGCTGAGGCTGTTACTATGGGGATACTCAGGAACCCCTAAACCCAGGTAATTAATATAAAGTTTGATTAGATTAAAGTTTAAATGAGGGATTTCTATATGTTTTAGCTAGACTTAAAATTCAGGCAAAGCCATGATTTTAGAGTGTTTTAGATTTCAGTGTCCCCGAAATTCTTCTTCAGCCCTCATCCCAGAACAGGTCGTCTTCCCCAGACTCCATAAAAAGCTTGTATATTTTATAAGACTTTAAGACGGTCTTTGTTCCCCCCTAATTTTAGTTGCATGTCTGTCAGATAAAGAAACGTCTTAATACCTGTAGAAATGTGTGCAATTCATGGGACTCTTTTCCCTAAACCGTAAGCCAAATTATTTGAATGTATTACATTTCTCCTGCTGTGTTTCGATGCCGTGCTTGATTCATTCAGGGCTCCAGACTGTCTTTTTTACACTAGTAGCAACTTTTTCATTTACTTTCACCAATACATAATTTAGGTGCACTCACTAATACATTTCGGTTACATTTCTTAACACATTTCATAAAAGATTGTTCAAAGAAATATGGGTGCAGATGAAAAAAAAAGTTAATTTAAATTACAACACAAGACACAAAAAAATGTGATAACATTAATTGTCCAGAAAATAAACTTAAAAGGAATGTTGGAGCTATACAATGCAAAATTATCTACAGATTATATGTTTATAGGCTAATATATGTTAAAGGGCAACTGTTTGCGCATCTGAATGGTTTGTAATCTTTTCTTACAAAACACCAGACCTGCTAAATCTCAGGCACATTTGTGCAACCTACAGACATGTTTGGTTGAACTTGACAGATTTTTGGGCACTTGTTCAACCAAAACAGTTGCCCTGATGCCTTGCCACTCATTTTAGTTTTATCTGCTATCAAGACTTTAATCCTATACATTCAGATATGATAAAAGGGCTCCTAATGTTGCTGTGATGTGAAGTTATTCTTGAATTATATGATTACAGTTTCATCCCCAGTGTGCTGTTATAAACTGGTCAAATCTGTGAAGTTAAGAAATTCTTTTGGGCCTATATTTGTTCAGACCAGAGGGTGTGGAGGTCACAGTCCCTCGTGTCTGCATCAGATGGGGATTAGAGGAGGTCACGATAGAATGCAAAGAATTTTTTCTATCAAGCATATTCGCACAATCTGCATCTTTGTTGTTGTTATTGCTTAGCGTTTTGTTTGTCTGCTTGCTTGTTGGATAGGGTTAATAGTTTTTTAATCTCCAGCCTCACCTTTGAAAATCATCATAAGAAACAAAATGCGGTCACTATCTAATAAAATGCCCTAATAACACTTTCCAAAAAATTGGGACTCTTGAATGTCATGTCATGCAAAATATTATCTTTTTATGGTTGCACATATTCTATACCCTCAGACCACATTGTTGTGAAACATGTACTCTGATTATAAAATGTCATTATTAAAGTTGGCGTAGAATGGCAAACTGGGTGACTTTTGAGGCATCATATCTCCTTCTGCACACAAAAGATCCGGTGGGGCCCGACACTGTTTTCCACTACTCAGACTATTGTCAGTCTGATGGATGTTACGTGTTTTCACCTTCCTCAATAAGGCACAAATATTAGCTATGAAATGTCAGAATATGTGCATGTGCACGCCGAGTGTGTGCATGCATGTCTGAGTGACTAGTACGGACCTTCAGGCTTCTGCTATTATTACATGTTGATGGGAATGTAAATCTATATGTAAATGTAATTCAACAGACTGGCTATCGCCATCAGTCATATTTATAACACGTAGAATACAGCAAAATTATGCCAACTTGGCTCTCGTGCAGACTGTCTAACATTAACATCCATCTTGTCCCCCCCCTTCCATATCACGAGAATAATTGTGAACTCTGTATATCCAACTATAGGCGTCACCATCATAATGATAGTGAGCGTGGGGCGTTATGATAGGGAATCAGTGGGTGAATGCCATCTGATTCGGGAGGTTTCTCCATGCGTGTCAACACAGGAAAGGCCATCACAGAGTTGGATTGTTTCCTTCAAAAGGTTAGGCTGCACCTCATGTCTCAACACTATCACCTCTTTGAGCCCATGTATACATCCGACACACACACACACACACACACACACACACACACACACACACACACACACACACACACTCACACACTCACACGCAAACTTAATATCCTGCATCTGTTTTGTTTTTGGGAACTGCACATGGGGGCCCTCTGCCTCCTCTGCTCCCCGTATCTCTCCAAATTGGATGCAGGTCCGGGATGCCTCACTGCCTCAGTGAAATTGTGATGTGGCCGCCTGATTTTGGCTTCCATGCATTTTGACGGCATTTACTATTATTATTTTAAAAAAGGTAGAGGAGACAGGCTGAATGGAGGCATCTGCTTCAGCGGTTCATCTCGGAGCGTCCAGGACCAGTGGCGTGTTGAAGATGGATGGAGAGTCCTGGACAGGGATTTAAAGTCCCCCCGATTTCCAATCACACATTCCTGAGGGATGGTTCTGCCTGATGAATGATCTTTATTGAGGAGAAGGAGTTAAAAGAAGCATGTCATTGCTCTCATTTGATGGTGTTTCTATGTGCCATGGTGGCTCCTACTTCCATTTGGCACCAGATGCTGCAGCCAACACTTTGGATGAAGTGGTTTATCAAAACAGGATTCTCGTCAGACAAGAGGTGTATTGGCAATATTCTACAACTGAGGGTCATTTGTGTACAGAGGTCTGTCCTATACACTGCTATTGCTTGGATTTAGTGTGATGAAAAACTCATGGGAGGATTTTCAAAGAAACTGAGCTCAAATTTAGACAACATTTTGACCTGAGGTGCACTTGAGAAATGGTTTATGAATCCCGATTTTTAAGAAATAAGTATAACTGAACGAATGAGATGATTAATCATTTAAAAATCTGCTCCATTATTGTATAAAAGGGCCTTATGTAGCAATTTGTAGTGATGTATTTATTACTTTTCTATTGGTCATATGTGGGTGGATTGTAACGTGACATCAGAAAATGAAACATCCTCTTCTCTCTCAGTTGCCTATACAAGCCTGTGGGTGACTTGTTTAAGTTGTTTAATGCTGCTGGACTGTGAATTTCTTTGTGAAAGACTCAAGTTGATTTTTCTCGAGTGCCTCGTGTCAGTGCCTCTCTTCTCTCTGCCAACAGAGAGCAATGGTGGCTCTCATAATACCGATTATGTTTACGATAGTTTAGAAATGAGTCCGCTAACACAAACTATTGATCGGCCTCCAGCACAACACAGAAGTTCTGCAGAGCCAATTTTAAAGGTCATACTGTATTGATAAATTTGTTTATGGAGACAAACCTTTTCTTTTTTTAAAATAATACAACTACAGGGCTTGTAGGAAGGTGCAGAATAAATTACCTCTTTTCCTCAAAAACAGGGATGCACGATATGTATTGGGCCGATAAATTATTGGCAAAATAATGGAAAATGTACATTTTAGGTTGAATTATAGCCTATAAATAGAACCGATAATACAAAGACAAATTGCCTTAGTTGACTTAACAAATGCAGCATTTACACACAGTATGTGACGGTATGCACCAACAACAGTGCTGTCGTCGCGTTCTTGACGTAGACCTGCTGCACCTCTGAAGAGCCACACATGTCATCGCTGGAGTGGCTGTTTGTTTTTCAAGTTCGTAAGAAGACAAAACAATTGTAACTTGCAATACAAGTAAACACAGTACATCGAATTACAGCTATGAATAATGAATCATCCATCTTTGCCTGCTACATCTTAGCCTTTTTACCCTCAGGGGAACTTATTTTTAAAATACAAAAATGTGAAATTATTATTGGGATCAACTGTGAGACGCAGGTAATTATCAGTTACTGGTAATGGCTGAAAAAATCCATATAGTGCAACCTGACTTAAAAACATTATAATTGCGAGTACACTTTTAAAAAATGTTTGTCGGGTCCAAAATGATTGTTTGTTTATGTCTGATGTTAAAATTCCAACAATTGGTTCAAGCCCCAACCAAACTTTGTCAATCCATAGTTGTATTTATTTATGTTGTTTATTTCGGGCATGTCAATTCATCATCATCACATTTCATCATTGTTCAAATAATACAATACACATGGCCGAAAGGGAAAAGCGGGAGAAGCCAAAGCTTATCTAGTCCCGCCCCCATTACCCACAGGATAAAATCTTCATCCTAATCTTTTGTTATCTTTTTCATTTGACATTTTTACCTAACAATTACTTTTACTATGACGTTTGACAAAACATATTACAGCAGTAGCATACAGAGCTGAATTCAACTCTAGACAGTACATACAGATTACATGTGTGTCTGCACATGTGTCCATATTAGTCCGTCCGTACCTAAGTTATCTCCACATTGTTCATACACATTATAACAACATCCTGCTACGTGCAACTGGCATTGGCCTTGGTTCATACAAGTTTCTCAGGTTCAACTTATTGTTTGGGTACAGAATGTTTTTTTGTTACGCTCACATGTCGTCTCAACAGTGTCTGTTGAGTCGTGCCTCTGACCTTAATCAACCATCCAGTATTAATATCTGTGTTTTGTTAGCGGTCAACAGTCTTGATGAATGCCAGTTTGTGGGAAAAAACATGACTGAGTTCTACAGTTTGGTTCCACCACACTGAACTGCCCTGATGTTGGCTAGCGTCACCAGTGTTTACGTAACCTAATGGTAGTAACTTTAATTTCACAGGTTAAACTGAACATTAGATGCCTCTCAGTGTATATGCAATGGAGGCTTCCAAACTAGTTGTGATGTTACAAATTGCCCTTAAATCAGATTTTCAATAAGCACAGCAAAAATGTCCCCTTTCAGCAATGAATGTTCTGCTGTAGAGTGGACCTATAAAAAAAAACAACAGCAGTAACAAGAATAAAAACACATTTATAGTTTAAAGAGGTGCTGTGGAATTTCTGTGTTGTGCTGGAAGCCGGTCAATAGTTTTTTGTTTGCAGACTCCACCACTGAACTAACGTAAGCTACTGTTGCTCTCTGTTAGCGGAGCGGAGAGAGGCGCTGAGACGAAGCACTCGAGAACGTGCATTAAGTCCCATCCTTTGGACCGTCGCAAAAAGAAAAGCCACAGTCCAGCAGCATTAAACAAATCATCCAACAGCAATCAAGAGAGACGGAGAAGGTCACTTTACAATCTGCTCACATATGGCCAATAAAGAAGTGATAAATATATGGAAATTGCTTGAAATTATTAAATAGAGCCCCTTTAAGCTGAAATGCAAAAAAGGTTTCATCTTCTTTTCGGTTCTCTTTGTGTTCTATAATAGTCCACTAAATATTGTGTGTTTTTTGTGTTTTTTTTGTTTGATGTTTAGCCAAAATAATACATTTTATGCACCCTGGGGACACGTGATGAACATTTATATTTTGGCAATTTGCTGACTCTTTACAGACTAAACAATTGATTAATCAAGAATAAAGCCAGTAATAGTGAGTAGCACCCCTAGAAAATAATTTGTAAGATGAATGAAAGACGTGTCTGGCACCTGCTGATGCAGATTCCAACCGTAACCGGTTGCATCAGCTTGTTTCAGTTCTGTAGCGAGACTTCTGTTGAAAACAAGTCTGCTTCCTTTTCTGCTGCTCGGTGCAGGCGTCCTTGTTACTGTATGTATGTAAATACTACCAGCCAGCCTGTATCAAAGCAGCCAGGCAGGAGGAATTCCCTCTAAAAAAAAGAGACTCGCCCTGGATCAGCGCTTCTGAACAAAAATGGCTCCCATGCATCACCCATATGGGGCCCACTTTGCCGGAGTCACTCGCAAACTCCGGATGTACAGCATTTTGTGAGGCTACAGTCCCCTCACCAGTGTTTTTCTTTCACTGCAGCGCACACGCTCCCTTGTATCACTCCAGTGAACGTTGGCTCTTTTCAATCATATTAACACAGGTGTTATATTTTCATTAAATAATGGATATCACAGCATCAAATAGCTTTGCAGGATAAGACACTGATGGCGTATTAGAGATATTCAGTAGATTCTGGAGTTAATATGCCAAGTAGAGCATGTAGTAATCAGTGGCAAAGCTCACATGCAGCAGGGAACAAATGATAAAACACAGCCGGAGGGGAATCATGACTCGTCGCAGGGGCAAAGCCTTAAAAATTCTGAGCTGTGTAACAGAATATTTTTTGGTTTTTTTTCCTCAGTCATATTGAAATTTTGTGACATTTTCAGGAGAGCGATGGGTAAGAACACCTCCACACCACCATTTATGCCACCAGCTTTGATACTTTGATTCATACAATGCCGGAAAAGCAGTAAGATTGACATGCTCTTTTTTTCTTTTTTCTTTTTTTTTTACATTGAAATTACATGGTCAGGGGAAGAAACTAGCTTGCATTTTCCTTTATTTCTCCCTGAAATAGGGGATGATTAAGGCTTCTAGAATTGCTTCACATAAAGGCTGGAAGATATGGATAAAATGCTCAATCATGGTGTATGTAATCTAACAACATATTTATACATGTTGTGATGTAGTGCTTTTCTACTCAAATTAATTAAGAAAGTGTTTATAGATAAAATGATCGCACATGTCTGGTTATTTTGTAGAATCAAGCACATGAAATAGCCGACAAATCAAAGTACTTCATCACATCGGGGCAAAAAACATACAGAAGGACGACATATCCATTAATTAGTCCTGCTCATTGATTTGCAACACTGCCCACGGTGGCTTGACAGTTGAAAAGTTTATATTGTCTGATGGTGTGCATCACCACATCGCCAAACTCTTCATCAGATGAGACGAAAAATCAATCTTTGCTTTCAACTTGTCTTCACGTTTCAAGTAAACATTTGCCTGATTTTAAGGGGTCAGAAAAGGTGGGGAACAATTGCCTTTGCAAAGCAGGATGTTCTCGTGTCGACGGGCCATTTTTGGGCAGCCAGCTGACATCTAAAGGATAAGTTCACCAAAGAAAGGAAGAATTTACGCCTTATCTACTCATCCACAGGCCGATGGATAGTCGAGTGAGGTTTCACAGTCCACCAAACATTTCCTGAGCAAAATAGTGTCGCAGCATCCTCCAACTGAAGCAGATGGGGACTTGTTTTAAAACCTAAAAAATAACTGAACAAATAAAACAAAATGGCTCCATATAACTCGTACAGTGTAACCAAAGTCTCCTGAAGCCCAGAGATCACAAATTGATTTGAAAAAGGAGTTTTATACACCTTCGACATGTTGTCAAGCAGCTGTTTATTTATTTTCATTTTTTTACATTTTAAAACAAGCCCCCCATCTACTTCAGCTGTTTAACAGAATGCTGCAACATTGTTTTGCTGTGAAGCTCCAGAAATGTTTTGTGCAACACGAAACTTCATCCGACTTTCCATCGGCAGGGGGGGTGCATAGTTTTTTAAGTTGAACTTACCCTTTAAAATCTCTGCCATTGGACCCTTCTGGGAGTGACTGACACGCTCTTTCACCAAATTAAATGAATTACCAGTTCAGGTGAACCCCTCCTCCCCAACAAACACACACACGTCAGTCCAAGAAACACTTTTAGTGGCACTCCGTGATCAACACTCTGTCAGTGCTTTCAGCAGGAAAGGACTTGGACAAGGAGAACAAGCCTGACAACACCTTTTCAGACCGGACCAAGTGACTTGTGTCTATGGGGATTAAATTTGTGAACAGAAGCTCTATACACTCACACGCACACACACACACACACACACACTGCGCCACACGATGCCACAACACCTCTTTCTCAGCTGCGAGTATAAAACCACATTGACAGGAGCCTTGTCCGCTCTTGTCGAATCGTCACGCTGAAATGTTTACCTTTACATACAAATGGCCTGGTGTCATGTTGTGTCACATAATGTTTCATGGACAAATAATGTGTCCCATTTCTCAATCCGCCCTGCAGCCCTTAAGCCCCCTTCTAGCCTCTATAGTCACAGCAACACCCAGGCACCATGGCCGCAGAAAGGGAAGCTTGTGTCGCCACAGTGAAGTGCCACTCTGAATTAAATCCCAGGGATATAGAGGTGAGCTCAATCAGCACTGCGGTGCAGCACTCTCACTGTTTTGGGGGGGGAAAGGCAATGGCTAACACTTGAGCACCAGAGGAGAGTTGTTATCACACTGTTTAGTTCAGGTCTCCACAAGAATATGAGACACACAGCTGGATCAAAAGTGGTATTATGAGAGACACGAGGGACTATTGTTGAAGACATGCATGAGTCGCCTCAAGCACAAAGAGTGAGAAGCATTAAAACTATGAGATGGAACTTTTGGGTAAGTTGATAAGTAAGTATGTTTTCTTTTAAAGACAAAAATGTACGTGGGTCTTCATAATAAAAGGACAGATAGAGCAGGGTATAAAGCTGGCAGGACAGCAAAAAAACAAAACAAGAGCCAGATGAGAAAAATGTGGGACTATTTTAAGAGATTTTTTTTTGTTTTAATGTTAACTGAATTGAAGAACTGATAGTGTGAGTTAAACTATTAAAAGGTTTTAGGGGCGAAAGTCTCCTTTCATCTTAAATGAAGCTCTTTGGGTGTGGTTTGGGTGGGGAACTGGGCTGATGTAAATTATGCAAAATACGCTAAACACATTAAAAGAAATCGCTCCAAAACCAGGCTTTCTAGCAGGAGCTGCCAGAAGAGTAACTTTGGACAGCCCTGTCGTAAAAAATCATTTGATTCCAATTTACTAAGAACTGACTAAAGGAACATATATATGGGCAGTGCTGGAAAGTAACACTACAGATTACTTAAAACACACTGAAACACTAATAGGCATTTAAATTTCTGCTTCACACCAATTCAGAGGCAAATATCAAACTTCTACCTGACAACTAAAGTCCCTTTGTAGAAAAAAAAAGGGGGGGGGGTTACACGGGAAACATATGATGAGATGATTAAAATATAAACTCATCATATGTTAAAGTTCAATGTTGATCCACAGACACCAACATTAGATGCTGCACTTACATGTAAATCCGACGATATCATGGTTTAAGACACATGATAATTATAATGAATAGCACAACATTAAATCAATTAAAGGGCTCATTCTGCATGAGTGCCTTTTGCATTTTGCTGATGAGACCATTACTCCTATTTTGAAAGAAGGACTCTTCCTTGTGATGTCATATGTTTTTGTTTTTTAAATATTTTATTTATAGTAGTATTTTTACCAGTTGCTAAAGTAAAAGACAGTTTCTGAGCTGCCGCCGGTCAGAGCGCTCATGCAGATGTAATTCTTCATTAACACATTAACACATCATTGTCTCTGTGCCACACTTACAACTGACTGAACCCTGTCAGGACCGAGGCCTTTCAGCTGTCCTTCCCTGTAGCTGACACTGCGTCTGAACGGTCCGCTGGAAGCCAGAAAAGTCCCAGAGAGACACTGAGCGTCTCCTCCTGTGTTTACGTGTTTACTTATTGTTCTAATCGTCCCTTTAGTTCTTCTTTCTCGCGCTTTAATGCGATTCTTTCCGGTTCCGCTCGGTCAGAGCGCGGGTCACCGATCCAACTACCCTCCCCCCTCCATATTAATTACATTAATTAGCACGGGGGATGGAAAACAAACAAGTGATGATTAATATCTAAACTATGGCGAATTCTTTGAGGGGATGCTGCTGAAGGCAAACCAAATGTGGAGCGACTGAGTCAAATGAGAGGATATTAGAAAAACTATCCATGGCAGAACATAATAGAAAATAAATATATTGTTAGCTATTTGCTATAGGGGTATTATTTGATAACATTTTATAATAACCATAGTTAAAATGATACGTTTATAGTTAAATAAAGTTGAGCTAATAGTTATTTCACTGTTAATATAACATTTATTAAGCAATTGGTACTGTAATGTTGCAACTACTACTCTGTAAATGTTTAATAAATACTCTATAAATATTATTTGAATGGCCATTAAAAAGTTGCAACTGTTTATAAACCTTTACGATTGTTAATGAATGGTTTATAAAGCATGATAGTGTTTAACAGTGAAGAAACTATCAACCAAAGTTTAATAAACTGCAAATTTACCATTTCTCGATGATAGTTATTAAAGGGGAGTGAGTCTAAATAAAATTCTGCCTATTCATCTTTAACAATTGGCAACTAATGTATGAATTGATATTTAGATGTTGTTTATTTGTATGTAATAATAATAATAATAATAATAATAATAATAATAATAATAATAATAATAATAATAATAACAATACACTGTCCTTGACTCATCATCATGATTTTATTACAGTCTTAACAACTGCATTAGATTTATAAATGTTCTGTTCCTTAAGTAAAAAAAAAAAGAATAATACATGAAAATGCTCTATTATTCACATTCACACCACTGTGTAAATTAATTGCCAGGTAAAGCTCCATTAAAATAGGCTTTATTAATCCCGTTTCCCTCCAGCTGTGTGAATGTTCTACATTAGATATTACATTTTTTAATGTCTTCTTCCTGTCCTTCACTGCACAGCCTGGCAAAATACCCTCCATAAATTAAATCTTATATAGAATATAATAACTAGGTTTTTTCTTGAAATAGCTCAATAGCAGATAATTGTACAGTCTTTTCTGCGAGCTGACACGTTTAGGAAGCGCACTGAATAATCCTCTGCCATGGCCTCGCATACAGATTGAACTTTTGGGGCCTGTAAAAAGATAAGGCTGAGGGAAGTCTGCCGAGGATTCAAGATCGTTTCCTCCTTTGGAGAGTCAGCCTGTAGGCTCTGTGGTGTACACAGAAGTGGTACACACATATATATATCAATATATCTTCAGCAGTCTAATTCGTGACGTCAGTGGGTGATATTCAGTAATAAATATGACTCTTTAATTTGTTAATAAATAGTCAAACTTTCCCACCACTTTCTACGCGTGGTTTACTGTGTGTCACCCACTTCCTACAAACATTCATCTGACTCAAACACTTAACTCAAGTTTAATCATGTGTCATTTCTGTTTTTTTATCCTTCCTGATATCAGCCTATAATCGATTTACCGATGTGTATCCCTCCGCCCTGGGGGCTTAGGGAATTTCCTTTGGTAGTTTCCCGCCAGCACGCGGGAACATCAGGAGCCCATTTTTCTGTTTTTGATGTTGTTGGGCGCGAGCCGGGGGTCAGGGTCGTAGTGTTGCAGCGCGAGGCGACAAGCAGAGCAAAATGGGTCGCTGTCTCGCGCTTTGTTCCGCACTCAATTGTCTCGGCGCTGCGCGTGAACCCTGAGACCCGCAGCTGTCTGGAGGACAGCCGGGAGGAGACGGCTGGTAATAACACGCTGCAGCCAATAACGCGTCGATTTTAAATCTTCAACTCCTCTCTTCCACAGTTCGCAGAAGAAGAATTTGTGGCGAGATGATTCATGTTTGTCCCACTTTTGTTCCCAGTGACGGACTGAAGTTGAAGGAAGGTGGCCCTCACCCCAACCTCACCACTCATTTCGTTTGTCTTCCTCTTTTTTTTTTTCCTCACCTGGCCTGTCAACATGTCGTGACGCTGAACCTGTCGCCTCAACAATCAGGCAGATGTGGATATTTCTGGTGGATTATCTGGCAGGGACCCTTCACTTCCGGCTCAAGCTCGTGCCTATCCGTCATGTAGCGTGCAGCAGGACGCACTCGAGCCTAACTATTATAATATTCACTCCCGCAAAGAGACACTTCCGCTGTTCTCACAGTTTCAGCTTTGGTCTTAAAATACGGATATGCAAATATTTACACAAGGGGACACTCGGGTTTTTGATAGCCCGCATTTAAGGTTGTTTTATCACCTTTCTTCTGTTGGAGGAGAGTGGTTTTTAAAAAATGTATTTCATCTGATGCATTTAACGTGTGTCAAAAATGTTGCTTTGTTATTAAAGAAAATTTTAAAAAAATTTAAAAAAAAGAATTTGTTGGATAAAAAGCGAGAACATGGACGTTGTTTGCTGTTTTTGTTTTGCCGGAGGCCTTACATGTCCTCTCGTTCTTTCTTTTCTTTTTGGTGGGGGGGCTCAGTTAATGAAAAGCCAAACGGGGTCCTGGGTTACACAGAGAGGGCGAGCTATAGCTAAGAGGAGCAGTGCCCCGTGCGTTGGATCGGTGGGTGTTGGCTCTAATAAAAGCGAAAGAGCCAAAGAGAATACACATGTTCAGGAAATCTTGAATGTCATTGTTCCGCCAGAGAACAAAGTTCTCTCTGAGAACCAAACAAAGCGGTGAGTATCAGTATGAGTGGAAATTTTCAGTTGGCAAATTAATATTTAAATTCAACGTCGTGCCATCACAGGTGTGCCTCTGCGAACAATCATAGCCGAGGACCGGAACTATCCGTTTTGTCACAAACACTCCGCACACACAGTGCGTGCGGGGGGGAGGGGGGGACACACACCACCCTCCCCGACAGAAGAGCGGTGAAGTTGTAGTCGCAGCCCCGCAGTGCGCCTGCTCCGTCCGCGGTGTTTCCGTCCGTGCGTAATGCGTAAAGAGCACCGTGCGTAACAGGTGTACGCCATCAGAGGAGGAGAAGACTTTTGGAGAAACTCTCGCAAACGCTCTCTTGGAAGTTGCTGAAAGGACACCGCACAAAACAACCGACATTCTCTCGTTCGCAAGTCAGTGTAAACTGCGAAACCTACACGAGCATTACGCACGTAGTTTACCTGCCTCCACAGCTATCTGCTGCCCCAGAGGACATGAATCTCACATGAAAGAGGGGGGAGAGCGCCGGAGAAAGAGAAGGGGAGAGCGGGGCGGGAAAGTTTAGTAAAGTGGAACTTGGTAACAGATGCGACGGAGGGGGGCGCGGCCCTGCAGGGATGGGTGGAGGCCGGGTGTTGTGTGTACGTGCGCGCGCGTGTGTTTGATGCGCGCGCACGTCGCTCGCATTTGTGTGCGCAAGCTCGTGCATGGGGCGAGGGGGGGGGGGGGACAGGGGGGGACAGGACATGAGCGCACATTGAGAGTGCGGCTCTTTTACTCGGCGTGATCATTTCACGCTTCCCTTCGAAGCCTTTTTTCCACCTAAAGCGTTTAGTTGCAGCTGACTGAGCACTTGCAGGGAGTGCAATAGGGAGCGGAAGGGTCGAATTATTTCAACCTACAATCGCCCCAAAAGTACTGTGGGACGAAAAGGGAGGGGGGTGGAGGAGAGGGAGAGATAGAGAGAGAGAGAGGGAGGAAAACAGTGTCAGAGAGTGAGGGAGGAGAGAGTGAGGGGGAGAGGGGGACACTGGAAAAAAGTTTTTGTTCTTTTC
>CAEMYA010000178.1:197148-207953 GCA_903131615.1 Diplodus sargus | reverse complement strand
CTCAGCTTTTAGAGATCAAGATGGAGGGATTAACAAACGAATATAAGGTGTATCAGGTGTCTAATTTAAAGCATAAGATATTCTAGATTGTCTTATTTTTTCAGAGTTACTTACTTACAATTATTCCCCGTACAGCCAAAATCTGACATTCTATTGACAGTCTATTCCTATTTTCTGTTTTGTTTTTTTTTATGTCCAAAAACCAATGAGCCAGGCTCGCCGCTGCACTGAAGGACTTCACACTGAGCATTGGTGTTTATTTTGTGTCCGTCCCGCACACACACACCATCCTGCCGGTGTAAAGTCATGAGTGCATGGAATCTTGAAGATGAACATTGTTCCCAACAGATACACTAAATGCTTCTGTCTGAGACATTTTTTTGCTTAAAAAAACTGCAGTGCCCAGATGTTTTCTAGAAGATGACTTATTTTTTAAGAAATTGAAACATATGTTTGTCACCCATTTTTAAAGATGTGACATGTAAACATGCTCCGATTCATGTCTTGGTGGGATTTGTTTTTGGATCGTCTGCACTGACTTATAATGTCAGAATAAGTGCACCGGTGTCAGATCAACTGATCAGGTCACAGAGTCCAAATGTTTTAATTCAAGACAGCACGGTACATTATAAACACACTGTTGGACTGCAAGTAGCCTGATAAAAGATGAAAATGACAAATAACTGAAAACAGGTTTTTAACTTACACATTTAAACTTCCAGCAGCTTTTATTAAACACTTCTTGTCTTGTGTTTCCCCTCACGACCCACGCTGTGTGCTTTGATTGGCAGGTACTATGAAACGGGCAGTATCCGCCCCGGGGTAATCGGGGGATCCAAACCAAAGGTTGCTACTCCCAAAGTGGTCGACAAGATCGCCGATTACAAACGCCAAAACCCCACCATGTTTGCCTGGGAGATCAGGGACCGGCTGCTCGCCGAGAGAGTGTGCGACAACGACAGCGTTCCCAGTGTCAGCTCCATCAACAGGTACGGCCGTCTCCGTAAGCTGTGCGTGTGTTTTCAGCTTCAACTCAAAGCAACAGGTACCGGGCGAAGGTAGAGGGCAGAGCAATATAATACCAATGCGTTTTATGCCTCCGACTGTGTGTGTGTGTGTGTGTGGAGGGGAAAAGAGAATGGCAAAGAGGCCCCAGTCTCCATATGTATGAAGTGGCTGCAGCTCAGTGGTTCAACACGATGGTACAATGACAACCCTTTCCCCTGAGCATAGAGGCAGAGAAAAGGGAGGGATGGTGAAATAAGAGAGAGAAGGAGTGAGCAAAAGAGGCAGACAAAAGAGAAGGAAGGTGCGTGAGAGTAAGGAGAGAAACGGACACAAAAGGGAAGGAAAGAAAAGGGGAGAGGAAGGGAAGGAAATGAGAGGACAGGAAAGGAGAGGAAAAGGGGAGGAAAGGAGAAGAAAGAGGAAGAAAAGGGCTTGCATGAGCAGCCAAGCAGGAAGTGTGAGGCCCCTCTGCCATGTCAGCCTGCCTCAGCCACTTCACACACACACACACACACACACACACACACACACGCACACACGCACACACACATTTTGCTCCCACGATGGTCATGTTCTCTCTGTCACTCATCCCCTCTTTCTCTCTCTCACGCACACACCAACGGCCACTTCACACACACTAATATCTCCTCTCTCCTCCTGCAGGATCATTCGGACAAAGGTTCAGCAGCCGCCCGGCCAAACAGGCTCAGTGTCGGCTCACAACTTAGGTAGGTCGCAGCTCTGAAAAAAAATAAATAAATCCTGTATCCAACTGTCAAAGCAAATTTTACAGCGGAGCCGTTTTTCGTGCGAGTCTCTCAGGATCGGATCCTGGAACAACGAGACCCATTGAAATTCTGGACTCCGACTTACAGAGAAAACACGGTGTGAAGTGCTGCGTGCACGAGTGTTCTGTTGATGAAGATGTCGCGGAATGAAGAGGTCAGAATTAAAGTTTGCTAATGAGATGACGGAGCTTAACAAATGTCTCCTTCATACGAACATTTAGATTTTCTCAAATTGGGTGAGTGTGTTTTGGTGAGCTGAGGGCTCGAGTGATGGTCGGGGTTGATCATTTCCTAAAGCACCTTTTTGCCTTCACTGTTAGTGTAAGGGAGAGAGACAGAGGGATGCAACAAAGATGTCCAGACACTCAAACTGAGGACATTTCAGTTGTATATTCTTTTTTTATTTTTCACCTTTATTTTACCAGGAAGCCCCACTGAGATCAAGATCTAAATTATAAGTGAGACCTGGCTGAGGTAGTAGCCGTTCAAAATCGCAACATAATAAAATGCTACATTTAAAACATGATGTACAAACGTCCACAGACAGAACAAGAGAGCAGGTGTTCAAACACTCCCTTAAATTCATCAATGGATATAATTTCAGATCTCCGAGTTATTCCATGACCAAAGTGCAGAGTTTTCCCTAGATTAGAGGAGCGTAGCTGGAAGCTCGCAGGGCTTAGACAGCAAAGGGTACAGAGGTAATTTGGAATTTTGGAAGTTTACCACGTATTGCTTCATACACAAGAATAAACCAACACTGTTGTTAATGTCTTAAACCCCGAGGCCACCGGTGCTCTCCATAAATACGCACCAAATCTGTAGCAGGACGACACTCCAGTCAGATGATTTATGGATGCGAGGACGTTTCAAGCAGACACCGCGCTGCTCGTAAACTGGCTGCACTGTTGCAGCCGAGCACAGAAGTGTTTTTCGTAGCAAGTGCAAGGTTGTGGCCAGTAGAATGTTTTTCCAAACAGCAATAATCAACGAAAATAATATGTCACACTGTATATGATTACAGAAGATGCTACAGAACCTTAGTAACGGATCCTGAAACAATCTTTGTGTTGTTTCCTTCCTGAGCATGGGTGTTAAAGAACTTAATGCACATAAAACTGTTATCATAAGCATCGAAATGTCCGTAAATGGAAAGAATGATTATGATGCTTTTCTCAGAAATTCAAATTTAAAGGAAGGCTGGGGTTATCAACAAAGCATCTATCGGGTATGGTTATGAAATTGTATTAGGCTCATCTCGTCAGATATTGCAATATGATTTACAACTGTTGGGAATATTCAGTTTCAGTGAGATGAATTATGAATTTGTTGGGGACTCTCAAGATCTCAACAAGATCTGTAGCACTACAACATTTTTTTATCATAAAGCTGTTTTATCACATATTTGACCTTTATCAAAAAAAAAGAAAAGAAAAGAAATGCAGCTCCTTGAGATTATAGTCAGTTGTTGTTGTTACGTGGTGGCTATTATTATCTAAGTTTATTGTCAAGCTGTCCACAGCCAATTTTCACCTCTTGGTAGGTTCATTCGGCCATGTTTTTGCTTTGCCAGCATAAAGTTGATTTTAAAGACGTTTGAGTAAATGAGGAAAACAAAAGTAGCCTTACATGCGATCCTGACTTTTGGAGGAGTAAAATTAATATTTGTGATCATAACGTGAAGCTCTACACCATAATGGACGTCAGTGTTTCTGAATATCCCTCAGAATCTGTAGCTCTTAAAACATCTAATTCTTATGTTTATCAAAGTTACATTTTGGACTGCATGAACTAAAAATAGACCCAAGCGTTGGCTGTTAATTTAGTGGTTTTTTAGTCGGGTCACAGACTGAAGCAATATATCTATTACAGCTCTGACTGAAACATTATTTCCCTTTTTATTCGATGAATATCTCAGAGTACAAATAAATACGAGGCTCTATCTCTCTCCCTCTCCATCTCCTCCTCGCTTTGCCCTGCAGTGGATTGTGTTTCGGTGTCTCTCATATCTTCATAATCGCACATTGTCTATTAATCTAAATTAATTTCACACACGCTGCTCCCTGACTCCTGCCTTTTCACACACATTTAGCAGGCGCACGCACACACAACCTAGACACGCGCGCGCGCGCGCACACACACACACGCACACATCGCACGCTTACAGATTACACAGATAAATGGGTCCCACTCCCAGGCGGAAAATTGAACATTTGGATTTGCAGAATAAAAGCGTTACATTCTGATAAAAAAAAAAGAGTGAAAAGAAAGAGAAAGGAAAATCAGATAATTGAAGTGCTAAATCAAGTGATGGGAAAAGGAGGGATATGCATTCATTATACTCTCCCCGTCGTTAGCGGAGGAGTGAAGGCTGGAAGGGGGCCTTGATCGTCTGGTTTATCGTTTTTTTCTTGTTTTTTCTTTTCTTTTTTCTTATTCCCTTTTCGGTCTTGTCTTTCTGTGTTTGGGGGTCTGCTGGGAGAGAGGATTAGGATGTCTGTCTCCACACCTTTCTGTCCCTCCTGGGATACCATACTGTCACTCAACCCCACGTCCGCTTACAGGGGCACAGATAAGAGACCAAGGAATCAGTGACTGTATGTCTCAGTGTGTGTGTGTGTGTGTGTGTGTGTGTCAGGAGGTTGCAGAATGTGTGTGCGTGTGTGTGTGTGTGTGTGTGTGTGTGTGTGTGTCACTGAAGCGGTGACAAGTATGTCGCCCAGCGAGGAACTTGTCTCCTCCAGGGGGAAGATTAGAGGGAGAGACATGAGGAGCAAAACACAGACAGACTCATGTCCTTTGTGGCTTTTTTTTTCTTTCTCCCCAAGCTTCAATCTGGTGTGTGTGGCTGAGGATAGTTTCAGAAGATTAAAGTGAAATGTATGTTGACTTTAAAGAGAGAAAAAGAGGATTTCGCTTATAGTTTTTTTTTGCTTTGTATCTTTTGCTTGTGAAAGTTCCATAAATAACTGAATCAATACACGTGAGCGTTTAAACTCACAAATCGTCAGAAGCAGTTCCGTATTCATCCGTTTATTAAACAGCATTCATTGCGTGTAGAAAAATCTGCTTCAGCATTACACGCAGAAATATTCAACACACTGGGTCCTTCAGCCAGAGTTTACATACAGCGTGTTGTCATATGTTTCTAGCTTCATATAATGAAACCATTTATTTTAAGTACATGTGAAAAAAAAAACACACTGCTCAGGTGACCTTATCTCTTATATATGAGCCCTAACAAGGGGCTTTACTGTATTAGTAGTAGCTCTTATAAAACACGAGCATCAGTTAATAGGTGATATGTTGTAGTTCTTATGAGCTGCTTATTAACATTAATAAGACTACATAAAGGTTAAAACTTCCTGCCTGTTGTGCAGTTAGCAATCCCCTCCCTCCTCTCCACGTCACCACACTTGCGCAACTCTTTTCATCCTTTTCGAGGCAGCTCTCTTCGCCGTCACCAGGAGGGCCGTAGTAGCTTTCCATGTTCCCTCATTGCTGGTAAAAAAAGAGGATCCTGCTCTTTGCAAGTTGCTTGAGCAGACAGGACCGCCTCTTTCTGGAGTTCTCTGTTTTGATTGGATAAGACAGGCAGGGATGCCAAAATATCTTTTCTCTTTTACTGCATGAGCAGGAGGAGGAGAGAACTGGGCTACTGACCAAACACTCTATAACAGTGATTACTGTTATCTGGAATATAGAGCTGTTGAACACGTATTTTAATAAGAAGATAAAAGTCCGGCAGCTTTAAAAACAGCACATTTATTGTTAGCCATTATATTACCTTATACATTTCTTTTAACTGTTTCTAATAACATTAACAACAAACACATTTATTAAGTTTCACTTGAGTATAATGTCAGTGTTAAACCTTTACATATCTTATTACATATTTTATTAAGCATGTATTAGCAGTTAGCTATGCTACTTACCACTATTGGATATGGAAGGCTTTATTAAGGTTAATAAATCCTTCATTATACACTTCACTTCCTATATACCTTTTTTTTATTATAAGACATGCAGCAGGGGCTCCAGGCTGGAATTGAACAATCAATGTGTTCATTATGTAATAATAAGGGCCTTATTAGCAATTCATTAACGGTATTACAAGAACCTTTATAAAAAGCTTTACCAGAACATCCAACATAACTTTAAAACCCCCCCAAAATCTGCCCGACTTACTTGAGGTAACTCTTTGTTACAGCTCGCATTACTCTGGAGAATTATGCTCAGTCTCATAATAAAACGAGCAGCGTATATATTTCTGTTTTTTTTAATCAAAATATACTGTAAGATGAAACAGAAAATGTGTTTCATTCAAATGTCAAAGTCACAAAGTGTTGTTACCCCTCGTCTCTCATTGTTAATAGATTTCTTTGCATTTTTGAACTTCTGCTGCTGACTCACACATTTTCTCAAGGAAGCTCACATGCATTACTCATAAGTACAAATATGTATGGATATCCTTCTCCCTGATCTTGTCTTGTGATCTAACGGTTTGTGCTGTCCTGTGATCTGCCTGCAGGGACGTCCGTGGCTGCCACACAAGTGTCGGCGGTGACCAGTGACTCGGCCGGCTCCTCGTACTCCATCAGCGGCATTCTGGGTATCAGCTCTGCCGCTGATGTTGGCAAGAGGAAGAGGGATGAAGGTGAGCGAAAAAAAAATAAATGTTTGTGTTTACCTTTACTGCTGTATGTTTCTGGGTAGTGATGGCACACGTACAAACACAGCACATAACATACATAAACACATTATATGATGACGGACAGTCTTGGGAACACCCTCCTCACTGTACGGCACAGAAAGCCCAGATGGAAAGAACTCAGCAGGATCAACGACAGATGTGTGTGAGTGTGTGTGTGTGTGTGTGTGTGTGTGTGTGTGTGTTTGTTTGCCTCTGCAATATGGGAGATCTAAACCAAACATCTTCATTCAGAAAGCCCCATTTGTTTACTAACAGAGCTTCACTGGAGAGCTACCTGGGAAGTTGGCTTATGCATACACTATCGATCATATACGTTGTCATACTGGATCGATGTTGTATGCATGTTAATAGAGGTGTGCGAGCTTGCGTATGTGGGGTGTCTCACATGTACTGTATGTACATGTTTTGCGGCTGTGTGTGTGCAAACACGTGTGCATGATTGCGGTTGTGTGTGTGTGTGTGTGGCGGTGTCAGTGGCATTAAAAAGCCATCACACAGACAGTCTCCTGCGGTAAATGAGACAGGACCAGATGTCGGATCGAGGGGGGGTGACAGAACGCCACTGGGGGCTATTTCACACGCACACACACACATGCACACACACACACACATAAACACACGCGCACAGATAGAGTATCCTTTCCAACTGCTGATGAATTTCCAAAACATTTCAAGCAGGTTCCAGGATGAATCCCAGGTGAATCTTGTGCGTTCTGATAAGGTCCACACACCCATCAGCAGAGCACAAAGACTTTAGACCTGACACATGCACGCATGCACATGCACGCAGACACACACAAACACACACACACAGTACAGCTTAGTGATAATTACACACAAAGGTAGCTGATAAAAGTTTCTCCGTTTCCGAACTTACCGGTATCTTACCTTCAACAACTGTGAGCTTGTAATGCGAATTAAAAAAAGTAGAATTTAGTCAAATATAGGAGAAAAAAGTTTTAACACTTGTCTGAGGTGGACATTGTGTTGATGAAGTTGAATGAAAACAGAATTTTGAATAAATCACAAGGTATGAATCGTGTGACTTACTGCCATCGAGGCTTTTGTGGAAAATTTGCGCAAGCTTTACGTTCCTGAATTTAGAGCAAGAAACAAACACAAATGCCACGTTTTCATCATGTTTTACAACATAGTTTTGAAACATTTGACAGGAACTCTTTTAATTATGTCATCTCTCACCCTCTTCTTCTGCAGTGCTTTAACAAGCACCACCAGCTGTTTGTCTCGATTGTGTCCAACTCTGCATATCCACATTCGGGCTGCTGCAATATCAGATTTACACCTCGTTATGACTTTGGCCAATCAAATTCATGATAATGATATTATTGCAATATCTAAATTTGAAAAAAAGAAATGAAATGCTTGTTATCAAATGTATCCGAACTGTGTTTCATGTGTTTTTTTGGGGGGCTTTTTGGCAAATAAATTTTTGAAAATATGAGTGTAGCGAGGTGGAGAGTAAATCAGTGACAATAACCTTGAAAAATGTATGTGAATATTGTCAATATTGTGACACCGCTAATTCACAAAATATTAAAAGTTGACGGAAATTTCCAGTCATTTTCTATTGAAATCTGTTATTTATTTTTTTTAGTTCACAAAATTTGGGCGCAGACTTGGCTATACAATAGTCTTTACTCTTCGATGGATGCAATGTTTGATACCCACCTACAACTGTTCCTTTCACAGTCGTCATTTTGACTTTTTGAATGATGACAAGCACAGATGTAACAATATATTTCTGTTGCATTCGGTTGCTTTGCCAGTTATAATGCGCCCTAACGTATCAGGGCTCTACTTTTCTTTTAAAGCCACATTTAATTGTCAAGAATAATGTGAGCCATGTATAATTACACAAATTATATACTGCTCTGACGTCTGTGGCAAACACTGTGGTTGAATCTGTAGTTGAAGTAGGAGCTTTGTAATCTAATTAGAGACATTATTGTTTTCGCTTTGTTCCTTATGTGCATGACGCGCTACACTTTGCGCTGGATGTGTGGTCTGTCTGTTGTTTCACTACGACTCGACACTGGGTTCTTAATTTATATTAAGAAATATTGTATCACTTCAGCGTTTCACTGAAGCGCCCAGAAAGCGCCACTGGAGCGTTGTGTCGCTCAGCGTCACGTTTTATCTGCAGTGTTCCTGTGGTAGAGGTCTGCGCGGTTGGCTCTGTGGTCTAATTAACAGCATTGCTAATCACAGCTTCCATTAGAGCAGCCCCCGCTGGATAATGACACACACACACAGCAAGGGGCGACAGGGGGAACAGCATGCGCTGACATGGACAGACAAACACATACACAGATACACAATAATGCAAGCCTCTCTCACACACACACACACACCCATATGCTTGTCGGCACGGACATTTGTACACAGAAGGGGAAAAGATATGAACATACACAAGTCACCCGCACACACATCGGTCCTTCTCTTGTCAACATTGTAGTTGTATGTATTGCTCAGTACAGGTGAATGTGTTACACGCGCAGTAATGACACAGTAGCAGGGAATCTCTGCGCCGTTCATGTACCTCAAAGTTCAAACACTAACTTCCCCAAATGAAGAAAAGCATTTAGAGAAAACAAAAAAAAAGTAAAAAGTAAACACGGTTTCTATCTCGGGAGAACGGGGCAAGTTGAGCCACTTTTTTACAATGGATGATTTTGCTGGGAAATCAAAGTATGTTTGTATCAAATTGTAGTTAATATATACTTGAGGTTCTTATGAACCTATGGGAATTAAAACAAGTTATCTAATTATGATGGTTTCCAAAAGACAAAAATGCCCCAAGGTGGGGGTAAAATGAGCATGGTGTCGAGGTGAATTGAGCTCTCTGGGGGTTGGCAGACTCCGTTAAATACTGATGAGATCATATTAAACGCTATGAATGCCATCAATTTATCAAAGTCTAAAAATTCATACTTTTAATAAAACCACATGTTCTTGCGAGCTCTTGTTAAAAACGCTAAAATGATCACGATATCAGATGACTCTTTTTGCCGTTATTTTGCCTTTTTCTTGACCTTATTCACAGCAGACATTTTGACATTGCATGAGCAGGAGAAGCACAGCTTTAATAACGCTATTGATGGCTGAATCACATGGTTCTCTTTCCATTTAGAGGCAGACCACCAAACTGAAATACAGTACAGGAAAAAAAATGCACCTGTTTCCCTTTTATGGCCTCAAAGTGATCTTTAGGTGAAAATTATTATGTATATTTTCGAAATGGGGCTTAATCTCAAGCCACTGAATAAGCAAGCACATTGCTGTAGTGCCCATTAGCACGTGTCAGGGGTGTCTTTGTAATTGTGACATTATGCAATGATCATATCTTGCAATATATCAACATATGTATAAAATTGTGAGCAGGAAACCTTTTGTCTCTGCTGTAACTTATAAGCATAGAAATGGCAGCTGTTCAAGAGATGGGAACACAAGACAGCAGGATCGTGGCATATGTATGTGTGTGTGTGTGTGTGTGTGTGTGTGTGTGTGTGTGTGTGTGTGTGTGTGTGTGTGTCGGCAGGAGGAGTGTGTATGGGTAAAACTCTGTGGTGACCTGTGCCCCCAGCCAAAGCTACGGGAAGTGGGGGGTGACCGGGGGGCCAAATGTAGATGAATGGGAGTGAATGGAAGAACTTGACTTGTGGGGCCAAAAGGGGACTATTGTATCTTAACCCTTTCTCTCTCTCTCTGTGTGTGTGTGTGTGTGTGTGTGTGTGTGTGTGTGTGTGTGTGTGTGGATATGGAGTTCAGGACAGGTGGGCCCGTTAAGATAGGGAATGATTCTTTCTGATAGTGATTTGTTAATGAAGTCTGAAGCAAAATTATTTTCACTGGTTGTTAAAAAAGTATTTTTTTCATGAAGAAGGAATATTGTCAGTGGCGTTTTACCCAGAATGCCAAGATGACCTCTCACCCCCTTGTGCATCCACTGTGACATGCAGCAGCTTAGCAGATAAAAGACGCTGGGAGGGAGCAAAAGATGGAGGACGGAGGAGAGGAGAGGAGGGAGGGGTGCTCCGCCCTTCACCCTGAGTTCCTCTCTGTGCCTCCCGCCCCCCCAAAACTTTGATCTCTGGAGTTTAGATGCCGCACACACACGTACAAACACACACACACACATGCACAGGCTGGGGCTGTGAGGTCAGACTTACGACCTCTGTCCTATCAGTATGATAATCTATGTCATCTATGTCAAGTGCAAAAAGATGCACAGTGGTGGTGTCCTACCCCCTGCAGACACACACGCACACACACAC
>CAEMYA010000178.1:173578-186770 GCA_903131615.1 Diplodus sargus | reverse complement strand
CACACCACCAGCAGACAGGTCATTTGCCCATCACGGGTGTCGCAGCCCTGAGAATCGGTGGTTAATCTATATATAGTTGGTCATCAGTATCATTGCCATCACTCTAAATCACCACACACACACACACACAGATGAGGATGGATGGGTCATGGTTCAGTGTTGGGGTCAGACTGAGGTGAGGGGACGGTTTCCATTATCCATCTATCTGTCCGCATTTTGGGAAAGCGACAGAGAGCGAGAGAGCGAGAGAGCGAGAGAGAGAGAGAGAGAGAGAGAGAGGGCACGCTCAGCCAGTTTGTAACAGTGGCTGCCTCATGATTTTTTGTCTGCATGAACTTGGTTGATACAAAGGTCATGAAATATACGTAGGGACAACAGAATGTTTTTTCTTTTTTTTATCTTAGATGAATAGAATGTCACATTTTCAGTGTTTTCTATTGTGATCTTTTCACTTTTTGTGGCACTAGAGTAGATTACAACACAGATAATATCAGAAGAGGTTTACGAGGAGTACTTCTTTTAGGTTTCTGTTTTAGTTCTAAGTAATTCTATGACATGATGAACATTTGATTAAAAAAACATGCATATCTGCATAAACAAATAACTATTACATGTACGTTGCTGTAATATTGTAACTCTCTACTTGTCTTGACACTTTTTAATCTGCACTGTAGCTTCAAGGTCTGACTATCTGGAAGATCCTCAAGAGAGTTTTCACAGAGAAAATAATCTGTACAGCTAGATAACAACCTGATATTGCTTTGTCACTTCAGTCTCTTCTTCTCTATATGTCTTTAACGTGTGCACACTGTGTGTGTGTGTGTGTGTGTATGTGTGTCTTAAGAGCACTGGGAGTCTGTGTGGATGTGTGTGGAGATGATCACAGTTCTTATTGTTGTTGGTATCTGGGGAGACAAGAGGCTTTGTGTTAGCCATGGTCTATGCGATGCCACTGCTTATATGTGTACAATGTGTACAATGTGTGTGTAGGTCTGTGTGTGTGTGTGTGTGTGTGTGTGTGTGTGTTTGTGTGTGCGTGTGCGCAAGTGTGTGAGGGTGAGAGAGGAGAGATGAAGAGAAGGAGCAAGCTGATCCGCTGGTTATAGACTGTTGGACTTGGTTGTTCAGTAAATCCCTGTCTTTGTAAACAGATCAATAAACTCTCAGCTGTAGGTGTGTTCCTGTGTGTGTGTGTGTGTGTGTGTGTGTGTGTGTGTGTGTGTGTGTGTGTGTGTGTGTGTGTGTGTGTGTGTGTCTGTGCGTGTGTGTTCATACTAAAGCTTCAGTGCTCTTTGCTATAAGGAAGGGGCAGCATGTTGGATTGTAGCAGGGTGTAACAAACAAATTGATCACAACTGTAAGCCACATCCAGCACTACAGTATTTATTCATGTTATATCGAACAGGAAACGTCATGATTTGTAATTTTTGTTGTGTTTTATTCTCTCTCCACTTCCTGCCCCTGCTCAGACGTCAGATTATTCGGCCATGGCCTCACTAAGTGGTGGACTGGACGAGATGAAGAACAGTTTGGCCAATCCTGGTACAGGTGCGGAGTTAGGAGCCAGTGTATCCGGTCCACAGTCCTATTCACTCGTTCCAGGTAAGAAAGACCAGTATTTAACTCTTGACTCTTCCGACTCAACACCCCTTGTCTCTGCGTCCCCTATGATGAGCCTTTGCTCAAATCATGAAAAACAGCAAGTCCTCATCAGGAAAAAATGACCTTTTGGGTTAACTGTGAATGCAGCTCATTACGACCCATACTGTCGTTTGTTGTTAGGCAGTTATCTCTAATGCTTGTAGTGGTTATTATTACGACAGCAAAGGAGGAAGTCAGGCAAAGTAGCATAAATAGCTGTTCAGGTCCGGTGCAAAACCACAAGTTAAGAGTGAGTTGTTTTTAACTAACTTAATTTCCTTCACGTATGTCAGGTAAATCAAGTTATGTACATAATATCTGTGTCTTTGTAACTTAATTTACATAATTAAAGTAGTTACTGTAACCCAATCATGTTTTCCTAAACCTAACCAAGTAGTTTTCTTGCCTAAACCCAACCAACTGCAACCATAGACTTAAGGTCCTGTATGAATGTCGCTGGTACGCTGCAATGGCTACCTTGTTTCGGGAACGGTGATACAAGTCTCTTTGGGAGTCATTGGAAATTGACCTTTTTCAGACCTCAAACAGCCCACTATAGAGCCAGTGTTTGGTTGGTGCTCACATAATTCATGCATTGCAGCTAGTTTGGCATGCAAGAATTGCTTTAGCTCAGCTCCTTTGTCTTTGTTAGTGGTGCTGGGTCAGGCGTGTGCCAGCTGACCAATCAGAGCAGACTGGGTATTTAGGTTGGGGGAGTTAAAGAGACAGGATCTAAAACGGAGCATTTCAGAGGGAGAAGGACTACAGTGCTGTGGCCCTGGACAAAATGAGAAAACTGAGCATGTAAACCTAATTTTGTGCATTTTGAGCCTTTTCTTTATTTGTGGGGAGTTGTCAGCAACATAAGTTTCATACCTGGTGAGGTTACATATCGATCTATGGAAAGAACCCAGAGAAACTGATTAATTTAAATTAAATTACCATAAACATTTTCAGTGAATCCAGCAGTACAGTATGCTTCATTTTGCATATTAACAACCTCCTAATCCTGAAGAGATACAGAGTCAGATATTGGTTGAGATTATAAACTAAATGGTTGTGCAACAAAATAAGGAATCCATCTAACTATTGCGACTGGTGTGATGGATTTCCTTTTAGCTCTGGCTGTGTGATCACAGCTCATTTCATATCAACACATGACAGAGAAAAAAAATGAAGCCTCGTGCACAGGTCTGACCTCAGTATAAAAAACAGAGTAATTCGTATTCCAAACACAGTGAGCCAAACATCGTTTAAGTCCACCTCAGCAGTGAGGGAAGCTACATGGATTCTAAGTGATCCTGCTTAAAGAGCTCAGTGCTTTGGATCTCTGGAGAGGCGAGAAGCCCAGAGGAAAAGAGGGGAAAGAAAGGTGGACGGATAGAGGAAAAGTGAGAGCCTCATCTCATCCTCTGTCTCCATTTAGGGGCACCGGGAGAGGCGGCGGTTAATTAAGAGCAGACCAGGGAGCGCTTGGACAAGGCTTCAACGTTCCCATCTGTAATGAGGGGAATCATAGAGCTGGGAATTTGGGATATCTGGGAGAGGGCTTTTTTTTTTACCCTTTGAAACCACTGAGGAATATTACCTGCTCAAGTCAGGAGAAATGGAGAGAGAGAGACGGAGACACAGAGAAAAAAAGAGAGAGGGAGATAAAATTTCCATTTCTGCTTATGCATGCAAACACACATTCATATTCACACACACACACACACCCTCTGAATATTATGCATGCATTTCTTTTCCTGTCTTTTCCCTCAGAATAGAGCTCCCTCTAGGGGATCAGACGTCTCTGTGTTTGACGCAATGTTATTGCATCCTTGAAGTGTTGATACTCCGGACACACGCTGTAGAGCAACATTTACACATTCAATCTTCCTTTCTGAGGCCTTTCCAAATCTGTAGGGCATTTCCCCCTCTTTTTTTTTGTTGCCCTGAACGCCACCTAGTCTGTATGAGTGCAAAGGGACGCACTGTACAGCCTCGATTCCCTCCAGGTTTGACACATGTTCCTCTGATGGCTGTTTGATGTGGAGGAGTTAGATAGAGAGTAAACGAGAAAAAGAGGAAGGGGATACGTGGTCATGTGTAGCTGCGAGAGAGCACGGAGGAGACTTGTACTTGTTCCTTGACCTCTACGGCAAAGCTGTGGAGAACAGATACATCAACACAACTGGCATACATATGCACAAATACACTGCGTGCACAGACACGGAAACACAATCACACACACACACACACACACACACACACACACACACACACACACACACACACACACACACACACACACACACACACACACACCTCAGAGGATCTGGCCCTGTCTGCCCCCTCTAAGTTGGGCTGTAGAGAGTCCATCTCTCCTCTCTCCCACCCTCTCCTCCCTCTCCTCCTTGCCCTGTGCACTGACCCTGAGCGGATGAGTAGCCCGTCTGCACTAATGCCTCGCTGTCGCGTCAAACGCAGAGAAAAACTTTACTACACCGAGACAGCAGAGAGGAGGCGGAGAGGGACAGAGGAGGCTGGAGTCGAGAGGGGATCAGTGAGAGAGAAACACAAGTAGGGAGGGAGGTGTGGAGGCAAATATCAAGTGGAGAGGACGGAAATATGAGAGGATGAGATGTTGGAGCCTCGATTTGTTTGTAAACACACATTTTTCCGTGTTTTCTCCCCTTTTCTCATTTAAAGTCCATTTCTTCCCCGCATTTCTGTTCTACTTGATTTTTCTCCCTTATGGCCAGATGTTTGAGGTTGACCAATATTGATATTTAGGAACTGAAAAGATTAAAAACAAGGAATAATCCATTAACACATTTACACATTAACATGCATTCCCTTCAATAGGATTTTTAGCCAAGTTATCAGCGGGAGTCCAACAGTGACAGCGTCAGTCTGTCGTTCCACTACATCAGACTGCAACATCTCAGTTTTGTATAGACATTCATGGTCCCCAGAGGATGCAGTGTCCTAATGGTGCCTAATAGAATATTTAGGGCTTCAAATTTAATTAAAATGTTGCAAATCATCAAATTGCCTAGTTTTATATCCAAATCAGCCTATAACACTTGATTGCTAAATGTAAGAAATCATATTTGTTTGATTCCAACCCGAACAAATGTCATGATTTTAAAGTTTTCAGCTCTACTGTGAAAAACCTGCTGAAATGATTATCAGTGACTGAATCTCTGCAAAATCAATGACAAACCAAACCAATGACACAGGCTCAGCTGTGCTTTGTGTTTACTTTGTGTTTTCTGCTAATTAGCAAATGTTAGCATGCTAACACACTAAACTAAAATCTGTACCATTATGCAAATCAAACCTACTGAACATCAGAATCTTTCAGCACTACCATTGTGATTATATAAGCATGTAAGCATAAAGCACCACTGTGTCAAGACATTTGTTAGCATGGCTGACCTTTGACCAAGATTTGTTCTGAGCAGGACAGTTTTACCGCTGAAAAATCTTGTTGGACCACTATGGTGGGCAAAGTTGGTGATCTCTAAATCACCTCAAATATCTTCTGTGTTCCTGTTCTGCAATAGCTTCTTTAGTTATCGGCCGACATATAGAACCGTTTGCATGAAGCTGAACCAATATTGACTTGTTTATCAGCTCAGCCAATTTATCTGCCTGGTTCAAATCCCCTGCGTCAGAAGCTAAATACATTAATTCCACCACTGACTTTAAAACAGTTTTAAGTACTCGTGCAATGACCAATTCTATTAATTTTACCTTTACATATTAATAAGTCAGATATTCTTTGGATAAAGATTGTACATTCAATACATTCAAATTAGCTCCGCCTCGATAGACTTCAGCAATAAAATGCTGCGTACATGTTTATTCATCTTACAAATTAGTATGTAATGGAGTATTAACATTGTGGTGTTACTTTTACTGAAGTAAAGACATCATTTTCAACTACTCCTCCATTCACTCCTCTTCCTCTCTTCTTCTCTGTCTTCCATGTTCTCCCTATTTTGTGTGACACCATCTTTCTCCATGTATTTTATGTTCTCTTCTCTATTTCCCATCTCCTCCTCCTCCTCCTCCTCCTGCTCCTCCTCTCAGTTAGTTAGTGGTGGTTAAGTGGAGGGGAAGTGAATGGGATTGATGGTGTTAGCATCTGAGCTGTTTATGATGATGATAAATGTGTGTGTGCAGGGGGGAGGAGTAGGGTGTTGATGCTTGTGTGTGCATGCGTGCGGTTGTGTGTGTGTGCATGTGTGTGTGTGTGTGTGTGTATGCGTGTGTGTGTGTGTGTGTGTGTGTGATGATGATGAATGGAGGGCTCCCTCTCCACGCACTCCCAATGTCTACTGCGTGCAAACATAGAGAAATGATTTGGGCCGACACACTGTCATGTAGTCTAATGCAGTTATATATCCAATCCACCAAGTGACAGAGAGAGGAAGGAGGGGGGAGAAGGCAGTAACGAGAGAAGGGGGAGCCGGTAAATTAATAGATGTCAGTGGATGGAAAACAAGAAGGAAAGAACAAAAGAGGGATAGAAATCCTAAATGCGTTTCTGGAAGGAATTTCACGGTAAAGATCCCGTATGAGGTTTTCAATAGGATCTTCACAGAATTTCAATAACAGTCAAACTCATTTTTTGGTAATTATCATCATTTCTATCGGGGGTGAAAAGTAAAATCCAGAGCAAAGAGTGACAGACTTCCATGGTCAGTTCATCCCAAAACAAGCCATCAAGATCGTTGCGCTGTGACTTGTTGAGTTTTGGAGATACTGGACGAGAGATGCTTGACTTGACTCTTAAATGCAATGGAACTACATGCTTGTGGTGCTTAAAGTGCTCCAATAAAATACGTTACAGCAGTGTCTTTTTACAAAATCATGACCGAGTTGCACAAGATAATCTACAGACCTTGCTGTGAGCAATTTCATGCAGGAACTATTTTCTATTTCCATTTTCTAGGCTCATGCTCAAGTGCGGGATGTAAATATTAATGCCGTCTTTCTCAGCTGACCGGCAACGTTCGCTAGGTCAGTGAGTTGGCCTCTCGTCCCCGAGTACATGAAACTGGAATATGGCGATAAAACCAGGTCATGATTTCCGAAGAAATCGACTTGTTGTGCTTTGAGCAAAAAAAAAAAGAGTACCATCTAGTTCCAGTATATTGAAGAGAAGGCAGACATCCCTACGGCCAATATATCTACAAAATGTTAATTTTAGTTCATTTGACAATCATGCACTGAATTTAAATCATGTTTTATAGTTTCTTTGCTGTACAAACATTAAAATTGTGTAAAAGAGTGTCAAATGGCAAAGGTCAAATGTAAAACTTGAATTTTTACAGTGAAGAAGGACCATTGAAGCAATAACGGCAAAAATCACCACAAACATCAATATTCTGTAGTTTCATACATTTTTAAGGTGAAAGGGTAAATATCTGGGTTTTGGACTGTCGATCCCACAAAAGAAGTTATTGTGAATAAAATAAATGTGAGTTGTATTCATAAATTAATTGATTCTGTGTCATGTAGACAAACGCAAAGGACAATGTTCAGATAGCATCGCAGATAGGACTGTTTCTAACAGAGCTGACTCTGCTGATAATACTTATAGCAGTAAAATTCTGATAACACCACATATGTGTGTTTGCGTGTGTTTGTGTGTGTTTGTGCGTGTTTGTGTGTGCATGTCACTACAGGTCGAGATCTAGCCAGCACCACTCTGCCAGGCTACCCTCCTCATGTTCCACCCACCGGACAGGGCAGCTACTCCACCCCCTCCCTCACTGGCATGGTACCTGGTGAGTAAACGAACACGCACAGAGCACACACCATTTACACACAAACACTCACCACAAACACCGTTAACTCACAAACACCGACTCAAACAATTTCAACTTTTCTCACTGGCAAAGAGTTCTTGACATGCTCCCAGTATTTCTTCCTCCTCTCGACACATTTCGTCAGATCTGTAACTGTACTTTCATATCTGTTTGAATTCCCTCTGGGTGTGTGTGCCCACTGTGTCCCGTGTGTGTGTGTGTGTGCAAATGTGCGTGCCTCTTCAGGGGGTGTACTTAGCATTGCCACTTCCTCCTTCTTGTCTGTCTACACTATGGCTGACAGTGCTCCCAGGGGGTTGGCATGTGTGTGTGCGTGTGTGTGTTTGTGTGCGTCTCTCTGTGTATCATTAGAAACCAGCCACAGTAGCACAGCTGTCCCTCCTCAACATTAGTAATTTGTTTTTAATGAGAATCACCAGTGACCCACGACTAATTCATTCATTCCCTTCCACTCCGCCTTCAACGCCGCTTTTGTGTTTCAATCCTGGACCGCCATTCTTCTTCTTCTTCTCCTTCTTCATCTTCTTCGTCTTCTCTCTTTTCTCTCTCTCTCTCTCTCAGCCCTGCAGTCTTGCTAGTGGTCAGTGTGAAGAACACTGCAGAGAAATAAAGGCAGAAACACAAGAGCAACAGCAGCAAAGTCAAAAGCAATGTTTACAAGTTCTTGTCTCTGTGTATTCCCAATCATTCCGTCCATGACACGTTCACACACACGCGCGCGCGCGTGCGCACACACACATTCTCGGTGGACATGTAGGAACAGCACGTCTAAAGACGGGTAACCCTGTCCCCCTGCGCTCACCCCGTCCTGTCCTCAGGTTTGACAGCATATTTGTGTGTGTGTGTGTTTGGGTTGCTGTATGTTTATGTGTGTGCTGGCATGCAGTTGTTTGTGCGCATGTGTGTTTGTTTTTGACAGGGTGTGTGTGCGTGTGTGTGTGTGTGTGTGTGTGTATGTGCGACCTTGACACTGAGCTACACAAGGGAGACCCCTGAGCCTTTTTTCCACCCTCCCTCCCCTCATCTCCTAAACAACCTGACACGTTGCCGTCACTACGGTGATGACAAGGGGAGGATGTTCGCACCCAGGGATGCCATGGAGACCGCATCCCGACCCCACCTGACAGACGCAGCTAAACATAAACACACACACACACACACACACACACAAAGGGTAGTGTGAGAAAGAAAACTTGTACATCCAAACACACTCGCACACAAACAGTCTCGACATCTGAATTCCTCTCGGTGAATATCTGAAGCTGCCTGACTCCCCGAGCCGACTGGAAAGAGTGGAGGAGATAATCTCCCAACTTTGCTCCTTCAGCTCCGCCATGTTTTATCTCAGCACTTCTCAGGCAAATTATCCTCCTTTTTGTCCGCTCTGTCTAATATCATACCTTCATTAAGCAAGCAACTCTCTTCTGCTGTTCTTCTTCTCCCTCTCCGTCTCTCTCTCGCTCTCCCTGCAGCAGGGGGGCTGACACTCAGAGGGGGTGTAGAGGAGCAGTGAGGCAGAACCGACAGAACGAGAGGGAGAGAGGAGGGATGGGGTGGGGAGGGGGGGTGAGGGTGGAGGAGGAGTGGGCGGGGGGGGCATCAGGGTCCGTGACTGTCAGCTATGGGAGAGGGATCCCCCCGGGAGGAGTGAAGGTTCAGGAGAGAAAGAAAAGAAAGAGCAAAAGAGTGGAAAAAAGGGAGAGCAAGTCAGCAGAGAGATGGGGTTAAAAAGGAAAAAAAAAAAGAGGAGACGAAACGGGGAAGAATGTTGTTTTGATGTGAAGGGTGACGGGCGGGCTGTAGTCAGGCGGGCCAGAGGACGAGGGAGAAAAAATAAAAGAGAGAGGGGTGAAGGGAGGAGCGGGGAGGGGAGAAGACAAGAGGAAGAGTAGACCCCAGACAGTAAGTAGTAAATGAGGGAGAAAAGCTACGCTATCATCCACTGTATGGGAGGACCACTACAGTCCAGCTGAGATCTTCAGTTCAGTCAACTGGCGTGCAAACTGCTCCACTGAAAACGGAGGGCGGGTTGAAGTGAGATAATCTAAACAAGTTCGTCAAACTAAATGCGAACATTCATCATTTAAAAACCACCGCCATTCAAATTGGCATTAGATTTACCACTTTAACTTTCCTGGATATGTTCCTTTATCAAGATTTACACCAAAAGTTAATGGGATGCATTTTGGGTTGACACCCGGCCTCCATCCAGTTTTCAAGGGAATCCGTTTTCTGGGTAGGTTTTGTGTAATCCTGCTGACAAACTAATAACATGATACATGATATGATAATAACAAACACACAGGGGCAAACACATTGATGTACTGATCCCTTTCTAGTCTGCTGTTTTGCTCGTGGGGTACGTTTGTTTTGTAGTTGTTTTCCTCTGCCTGTAAAATGAAAATGAAATATAATCTTAAAAAAAAACCAAAAGAAGCTTAATCACGGTTTAGTTAGACTATTTAACAGGATACACTGGTCTGTAATCACCTCATCCAGATATCTGATCAGTGTTTTCATGAACTTGATTTGCACATCAGTTAGTCAGGGAAACAACAATATGATGATAACAATGACATTTAAATTAAAGTCTGACCTCTCTCTCCGGTTGCTCTCATCATATATATTCCTGGTGATCAGAGGGAGAAACTAAATCGTTCGAAGCGGTAACTTCAACAGAGTTTTGGCAGCCAGAAACCGAACCAGGTTCTTCCTCATGGGGCATGCACCAACCGAGACAACCAATCTTTAGTGTCTCATATACGGGATATGAATAAGCAGGTTTATTTTTGTGTCATGTGAACATTACATCCTAACTATGATCCAAACTTCTTGGTCACTCAAAATGTTCAGCACTCAGTGAAACATCCTATTTCTCCTCTGCCGTTTTCTAAGCACGCGCTGTTTCTCGTTTTGTGCTCTCTTCCAGGGGGAGATTTCTCCGGAAGTCCATATTCCCATCCCCAGTATTCCACATACAATGAATCGTGGAGATTTCCCAACCCCAGCTTATTAGGTAGGTGTATGCTGCACCCAGTTCTGCTGACCAGAACGGGATCAATAATCGTATCAATGAATTTCATTTCATTCCACCTCACATCCCAGTTCCAGCCTCTCTAATGCTCTCTTGTAATATGCTGTATCTTTCATGCTCCGTTGTTCATTTTTCCATTACATTACATTTCTTTTTGTATTGTACCATACAGTACAATACATCAGAGACATACTAATGGCTCTGTGGAAGGATTTTTTTTTTAAATACTGGCAATTTAGGAGTGTGAATGGATTTGAAGAAAAGCGAAGACAGGCAGAGGGAGAGAAAGAGGAAGGAACTGATTAACGGGCATTTATCTGCATAAACCATCAATGTTGCATTTTGGGGATTTTCATGTTATTGTGGAGGAAGTTCCATCCGACCACTTATTTTTCACTTTACATGCAGTTCCTCTCACTTTAATGACTGAGACCGAACCAGACTTCCGCCAGCAGCTCGATCTGCTGCGTTACAATGAACAGGAATCATTAGTTTATATGAATAATTCACTTTGAAAAGGAAACATGACAAGACATCGGTCCAAGAAACTTGTTCTCGGACAACCTGGAGGGAGGCGTGACGGCAGAGTCCAAGACCAGAAATATAGAGAGAGATTAAAGGTGCACTATGTATTTTTGGGAATGAAATTTCCAAGGTAATGGATATTCAGGGGAATAAGGACTCTAGAACAAAGAACTCTAAAAAAAAAAAAGCCAACATCAGCCTCCAAAACACATATTATCTAATCACTTTGTATATATTTATTTTTAGGTTTTAAAGGATTTGTTGGGGGGGGGTTAGGGTTAGTGTTAGGGTAGATTAGATTATAGCTCAAAATTTTGCACACACAGGACATGATGACATCATTGCTCAAGAGGAACAATTAACCTGGAGCCTTTAAACAGCCAGTGTCAAAGTCATTGTCTTGGGAGCCGTTTTAGGGGTCACGTTTAAAGGTGAAGCGGTCAGGAGGTGACGGCGTAAAGGTCAGTAGGTGAGAAGGGTCAGCGCCGTGCTGACCTGCAGCCCCCCAACCGTTTCTCTCCTCTCCTCACCTCTCGTCTCCCTCCCTCCCTCCCTCCCCTCTGTCCCCAGTGTTTCAGCAGGATTATGGGTCTCTCCTGGGGACGGAAATCGGCTGCTCCTCCAGTCTCTTCACCAGCCAGGCAGGACAGATGCAAGGTAGGTGGAGAAAGAAAGAAAGAAAGAAAGAGAGAAAGAAAGACAAAAAGCAAATGAAAGAATCAGATAGAGCGTATGTGTGATTGTTCAGGCGTAAATGATGAGGGAAAATGATGATAAGGAAGACGAGGAGGAGACTGTAAGGGAACTTTTATTGTTATAACTGATGAGCGGCAATGGAAAGATGCACGTTAGGAGACACTGAAAGGTTTGAGAATGATGGCAGAGGCTGTGATGCTGAGGGAAGGCGGGGTGGAGGAAGGATGAGAGTAGAGGTGACAAATGAAAGAAAGGTTGTTTTTTTTTAAAAAAGAGGCAAAAGGGGAGAGAGGGCGTCTGAAGTCTTGACTGAGACTAAATAGTTTGTCAGGCCGGCTTAATGCCTCACTTCCCCAAAGAGCCTCCTGAGATTACCTGGACTGTGGACAGACATAACCTGTCAACACACAGCTGGCCTGATTGATGGAAGTGACAGAGACAGGTGTGTGAGAGTGTGTGAGTGTTTGCGTGTGTGTGTGTGTGTGTGTGTGTGTGTGGAGGTGAGTTCTTTCCTGTGTGTATTAAGGTGTGTGGATTTCTGTGTGTCTTTGGGGTTACAGTATTGAATTGACCTCTTCCCTGAGGAGAGAATAGACTCAAGGGATCAGCGGTAGTAGAGCTGTACTCAGTGTGTCAGCTTAGACTGTCACTTAGATAGTGTGTGTGTGTGTGTGTGTGTGCGCGCGCGCTAGAGAGCGAGTCAAGGTAGGAGACGAGGAGAACAGTGTCAGAAAGTCGACCGAGTTCCTTTTATTGGTTGTACACGACAAGGAGACTAATTTTTTCTGTCATTAGCTTCATCAGCCCATGTCATCTCATCCCAGCCTTTCACCGCTCACATTCAGTGAGTAAAATATAATCTGAACAGAAAATTGAACCTGCTCATTCCACATTTGTGCTGCATTTATTTCAGTAACCCAAGTATTTGAAGGATAATTCAGATTTATTACAACTCCGGTCTTATTTTTTTTTTTGTCATTTTGACCATCACTTCCTATCGGTTATAAAAAAAAAAAAACTGCTCTCGCCAAGTTAATTGCTCAGATCTGCGAATGTGACGACATTGTTAAGCAGGGAAAGATATGTGAGCGGAAGCGTGAGAAGAGTCGCACACGTTTTAGACAAATTGCTTCAAGGTCGTGTATGCACATCCTAACGTATCAAGTGTGTAGTTAAAGACGTTTTACAGAATTTTGACGTTATTCAACCTTATAAGGTGACACTAAGTTAGCGCATTACCTTTTCTCACTGCCTAAATGTAGACTAAAATGTAACTACAAAGACAAGACCCAAGTTTAAATAAATCAGATTTTCTCACGTCTGAATGATTGACTGAAGCATTTGTCTGTGTGTTTCTTCACAGGGTCACCGTACTACTACAGTGCAACATCACGGGGGGCGGGCCCTGCTGCCACCGCAACAGCCTCCGCCTACGACCGCCACTGACCCCTCTGACTGAGAGAAGAGGAGG
>CAEMYA010000178.1:162668-172947 GCA_903131615.1 Diplodus sargus | reverse complement strand
ACTGCGCTCGCCAAGTTAATTGCTCAGATCTGCGAATGTGACGACATTGTTAAGCAGGGAAAGATATGTGAGCGGAAGCGTGAGAAGAGTCGCACACGTTTTAGACAAATTGCTTCAAGGTCGTGTATGCACATCCTAACGTATCAAGTGTGTAGTTAAAGACGTTTTACAGCATTTTGATGTTATTCAACCTTATAAGGTGATACTAAGTTAGCGCATTAGCTTTTCTCACTGCCTAAATATAGAATAAATTGTAACTACAAAGACAAGACCCAAGTTTAAATAAATCAGACTTATTTTCTCACATCTGAATGATTGACTGAAGCATTTGTCTGTGTGTTTCTTCACAGGGTCACCGTACTACTACAGTGCAACATCACGGGGGGCGGGCCCTGCTGCCACTGCAACAGCCTCCGCCTACGACCGCCACTGACCCCTCCGACTGAGAGAAGAGGATGATTGGGAGAAGGAGACGAGGGAGAACGGGGGGGGGGGGATGGATAGCACCAGCACCGCTCAGTACAGACCTGCCTATGTATTGACGACAATGAGGACAAAGATTTTCACATTTTTGAGTTTTCGCCGACACGTAAGCCAACGAACACACTGCTGGGCTGCCACACAGACAAACTACATGGGTTTGGTTGTAATGTCAGTAGCTGGTGTAAGCACGTGAATTTGGACCGCACCATAATCTATCAACACACAGTCATCTACAAATCCAAGACGTCAGTGGAGCAGTGATCGAGACCGTATTGTGATCTTCGAGGTAAAATGTCGTGTTTTCAGGTTGGGAATATTTTTGATGAAATCATTAAGAGTTGATTGGAGCAAAAAAAAAAAAAATCACTTTTTCAAACAAACAGTTTTTTTTGTTTTTTATGCCCCAGCATCAATCAATCAATTTTCTATGCCATGCTACGGTGAACTAAAGACAATCCAATTCTCGTAACTTTAAATGACCAAAATCACCCATATCATCATCATTGTAGTCTCCTTGCTGTACATTCAGCACATTTCCCCTGGGATCACAATGCTTCATTAATGGGATACTCCACTTTTTGAACGTCTGGAGTTTCACAATTGACTGTTTGCTAAGCCCCGCGCTCGTTAGGTAGGCCCACTGTTGTTAAGCCTATAAAAAAGATGCAGTTTATTATGATGGTGGCAGATTTACATGAAAACTGTCGGGATTTTTGGAAACAATGGGTCCTTTATTTCAAACAGAAGTGGACAAATAGAGCCTCTTGCCAGCAGCCATCGATTTAGCCGAGCGAAACAAGCCAGCAACTTTAATTAGGAGATTTCATCAGCTGTGTGTAGGTAGCTTATGAAGCTAACTTAGCTCACGTACTTTCACGTTTTCATTTACATATCTTACCAATGTGTTCGACAAATTAAATACTGTCGTGGATAACGTCGGCTGGGGTACTGTGGTGAGAACCTCCCCAAAAAGTACAGGACAGAGCATCGAACTTGATAGCATGATACAAAGCCTAGGCTATACCAAGCAAGACTGACTGAAAAGAGGTCCCATGTGGCTTTAGATCCATATTTTGCTATCCTGGTCATGCCAGGAAGTCATTGTCAGTGTTGGAAGTTAATGAATAAATGACCCCACTTTCCAAAGTCTTTCGCTTCTGAGTAACACTCTACCTACAGCCCCACGCCACTATGTTAATGAGGCGGGCTTTAGCAAATGGTCAATTGCAGCAGCCGCAGCCAAACTGAATCTGTTCAGCCACACTTGCGTTCGAAGTGGTTCGAATGCTGCCGACTGACAGACAGGCCTTTCATTAAAGCACAGCCAAGAATCTGAGCCCTCAGTGTACATGTTCACATCAGACCAAAATCCAATCCGCCCGGGGAGTGTCATTGTACAGGACGGTGCTATCCTGCCTCCCCAGCCAAGATGTAGTCCTGATCAAGAGCTATTTATAAATGGAGGAGACACAGAGTAATATATTAAGAAGCTTTTCCGCGCTGCACTCCATGATGAGAGTGAATGCCTGTAATGATTTATAATATGTGTCACGCTGTTGTGCTAGAGTAGTGATGATGATCATGATGATGATTGACGACGACGACGTCGACGTCAGCGATGCAGTGAAATATGAAATCTTAAAAACTTTCAATATGAAAAGAAGTCTTTGTTCATAAATATGATCCGATTGCGATTTTTCCTGTTTATAGTTTGTTGCCTGGTATCGGTTGACACAGGTGCCACTGACGCCATTTTTAATATCCGCTTCCTGAGTATTCGTAAAAGAAGAAGCAGGAAGCAGCGGCACCCTCTCTTTCTCTCTCTCTCTCTCTAGCTCGCTCGCTCTCTTTCTATTTCTCTCTTTAAACTCCCCAAAGATGGGCCCCCCCTAGTGGATCGGCTGACTAACTACAAAAGCACAAAGAGACTCAATCATCATTTAAAGGCGCCATTTTACTTTTTTTGACTTTCTTTCAGAACCATAAAATACTTCTTCTTCTTCTTCCTCTTCTTCCTCTTCTTCTTCTTCTTCTCCCCCTTTTGAGTGCTTGTCCTTGTGCTGTTTGACATCCTGAAATTGTTTCTATAAAAGCTTTGCTTTCGTGAAGTAAAAAAAAAACAAAAAACTGTTTTTATTTTGTTTGTCTCCTACATCAGTTCTGCGCTGTGACAATGTATGACACCAGGGTCGAGGCCTTACCCATCATGTACAGACAGAGTCGGACAGATTTGCCCTCGAGTGCGGATCTGAAATCAGTGTGTTATCCCTCTCAAGCGTTTGAGGGCCCGCGGTGTTGATCTTGCGAGGGGGCAACATCTTCCCAAAACTGTAGGTAGCTTCCTGTCTCACTTCTGTCCATACAAGATTTGTACAGTAATCAGTGAACGAGAAGAGAAGTCACAATGTCAATAGCAATTTCAATTATTCACATTTGAATTTTAGATTTTAGTGATGAAGCTTCCTTTACGATAAAAAAGACTTAAGAGGTATGTGGTGTTGTTTTAGCCATCGTCTGCAAGTGTTTACATATCGTTTGTTTGTTTGTTTGTTTGTTTGTTTTGGGTATGTGTGGCTGACCGTAGCGCTTCATTGCTACTGTGTAGTTTTACTAGCTAACAGATTGGAGGCACCAAATCTGCAGCGTGAGACATAAGATATAGCTATATAAACATATACCTATAAACACTGAACAAAGCTGTTAGTTTCTCAATCTTTGTTGTTTCTGGGTTTTGAAATAGTGATAGAGTGGATCCTTTTACATTTGTAGACCTTACAAAGTTGTGCGCACACAACTCTAAAGAAGATTCTTATGACGGCTCGCCCGCTGTGCTGCCGGTGCGCAGCGCAGCAGGAGCCTTTCCTTATTTCTGTCTTTCTCTCTTGATCTTTCTGAGGCATTATTGAACCTGAACCACACCAGCTGAAAACAAGGACAGTGCCTTTAGTTTTATATGTCAACGACCCCCCTGACTGACCACGCATCACTAAAAAACAAGATTCAGCGTCCCTCCCTGCAACTCCTTAAACAAAACCTTGATAAAGCCTATCTGCCCGTGCGAACACAGAATTGTAGATCGGAAGCCTTCCACAAATATGTAGCGGTCAGTGATTTCAATACCAACTGCGGATAATAATTTACGCTCTGTGCCAACAATAACATCGCACCTCTGATAATAGGACCTAGCCCCGAACCAGCACCCTGATGGCATCAATATATGTCCTGGAACTTGGACATTTCAGTCACAGGTTGACTCTTAAATTTGTAACAGAGGTAATAAAAATATAAACTCATCTGATGGAAGATCCTCTTAGCATCAAACAATGTCAGGAAAAGAACAAAAAAGACAAAATATACAGTATTTTAAAGTAGAATCTGTACTCTTTCCTATGTTTTTAGCCATGTAACAATTTCATAGATTGCCATTAAATATGGAATAAGCATGCATGGTTCCCAGAGGATGTATTTTAATAGCTTTGGAGAGCCTCTGACTTTTCCTCTAGCGCCATTAGCAGGTCACAAATAGTTCACTTTTCAAGTGAATACGTATCTCAACAGCTACTACATGAATTGGCACTAAATTTGGTACAGACAGTCATAGTTTGCAGAAATGTATACTCATGACCAGAGATGGCAATAGTCATCGAGAACCATCCTACGATCAGTCAATCATTCCAAGATCTGCTGTTTGTATGTACTAAAGCATTTAGTGGCACTTCGCTACACACTGTAATGCCCTCATTACGATGATTTGTAATAAACTTGAAGAGCCTCTGACATTTTAAGTTGCACGACTGTCAGGTCAAACTTTTGTAGGACAATTTGGTTTATCAAATCAAATTTCATCCCATATTTTTCAGGTTGCGTTGAGTTAGAGAGAGAAACTGAAATACAGGAAAAGTAAAAATTGTAACTTTTCTACCGTTCCCTGTTTTCTGTCACGTTTTCGATGTTAAATGTAACGTCAAAAACAGAACTTTTTTTTTCCTAGCAATAGGAAAGTAGCCAATTGTCTATTTTTAGCAAGTTTAAGCGTTCAAGAAACCTGTAAACCTGCCAGAAGATTTCCTTCCATCCACTGAGTTTATATTTTCATCATTATTCTGCAGCAAATGTTTATTGGGTATCTCTTTCTGAAATGTCTGAGTTCTGGGAGATTAATCCTGCAGGATTGTGATATGAGATGGATCAGGGACAAACTGAACCCACTGGCTCTTTACCGTGACATCAGTGAAAAAAAGGCACGAAATATATAGAAAAAAGCCAAGTCAGCGACAGACACATTGCAAGTCTGTCCATTGAGATTCCTTTTTTATTCAACCAGAGCATCTTCTAAATGAATTAAACCCTTTGCACACACACACACACACACACACACACTGCTGTAAACATGAAGAAATATTGATTGAAAGCCGTTCTCCTTGAAGAGGTGAATCCAGTCGTGCCTCCACCAAACCGGCCAAATTCACCGCCCGTTCTCCGGCGTAGCCAAGAAATCCAGAGATACGTTAACAGGATTATTTGTTAACTATGCATCTCATGGTGACACAGCCTGCCTTGCCATTGCTCTGACCTAATTGGTTCACATGGGGAGAGAAAGGGCTCTCATTGGCCCGCAGTCGTTTCGATTGGCAGCCGTGACATTGACTGCAGTGCTGAGGGGGGACTGTCATTGTGGGTGGTACTGTAGGAAGCATGGTGGGCAGAGGCCACACACACACACACACACACATAAATATAAGTGCAGACACACACTCTCTCCCTCCCTTTGTCCTCTGTGGAGTGGTGATCGCCCCTCCTCTCATGCCCCCGTGTTCCCCAAGGGAGGCCAAACCTGCTGTGCCATCAGAAGCTCATCCCTTCTTTTTTCTCCCCCCCTCCACCGACTCCCTCAGCCCTAATCTCATCATATCTCAAGCACTCGTCTTCCTCTCTCCTCTCCCACCAGTCCTGTAGCACTGCCACGCCACCAGGATTAGGAATATTAAAACTCTTCTGTTGATTTCAGGCCTGTGACCTTCCTCAAAAAGTCCTCCCTCTTTCTTCAGACAGACCTATTAATTCCTTTTTTTCCCCCTCTGCTTTCTTACTTTTCTTTCTGACTATTCAGACGTGATGCTCAATGTCCTGTCAGAAATTCTGCACAGGAGCGGCGTTTTTTGTGCCAAAGCGAGGTCATTTCAATGGCAATATTGCTGCCGGTATCTTTATTTGGCCCGCGAAATATCCTGCGAGATCATATCACCTATTCCGCTGTCTCCTCATGTATCTATTAGAAACACAAAGAAACGCGAGTTTCAGATCAAACAAAGACGTTTCATTTCCAGCTTTGCAACAGTTTACTGTCCATGAAAATACAATCGCATCCTGGATTTTTTTTTTTTTATCCCAGCTCCAAATCAAATAGGAAATAAATGCAAATGAGGTTTTTTTCCTTTATTATGATTTCTCACCGAGTGTGCACCGCCTGACTGTATCTCAATATGAATCCATGAAGATGGCTACTGCCTTCGTAAAACCTGAGGGGATTTCAGCATCACATCTTGACAGCAATTAGTGGCACAATCTGTTTCATGCTCGCTGATATAACTAGGCTCTGGACAGATCTCATACTGAAGTGTTACAATGTTCTCTACATCTTAATATTATTCAACTGTGGAAGAGGAGAAACACACAGGACTCAGCCTACAGAAATCAACTGTGCTTTTAAAGCAGATGTTTCAATCAAAAAAAAAAAATAGATAACATGATTTTTCACCTTACTGTGGCCTTTCGTGTAACAATCTGGAGTTTTTTTGTGTCCATGGCTTCCTATCTGGGGTGTTAAAGAGATCTTTATATCTGTAATGGTTTTGGTAAAAAAAAAACAACAACAAAAAAAACACAAGATGGAAAGAAAACACGTCCGAACGGAAAGACGAAATTCGGTTTTAACGATTCAGCTTGCTCTAATCTTCAAAATTAAAAAACGCGACAAAAAGAAAAACATATCTGTAACATTCACCAAAGCCTGTGATGCCTGTTTTAAAAATGATAGATTCTTGTACAAAAAAAAACATTATAAAATAGCAGAAAAGACTTACGGATACAAACACAAAATGAAGATAAGAAATGCCTTCAACTATTCTGGAGGGGAGGATTTAAAAAAAAGTAAAAAGAAATGCTTCTTTAAGAAAATGTGTATGTTTTTTATTCAATTTTCTAGTAGTTGCAAACAAAACTTGGTGTTTTTTCTCTTTGTGTGTTGTGTGTTGTCTTAATATTTGAATGTATTTTACTGCAGTGCGAATTTGCCAAAGATATCATATCACTTGATTTCTCCTTTATTTTTTGTTTCTTTTGTTTTTGTTCTTGAATTGTGACCAATTTTGTTCAGAAAACTGGAAATAAATGGTGAATTTGATATTATGCTTATTTTTCATAATTCTATTGTTAATATTATTGTTATTTTTATTTCCTGGGTTTGAGTTAACTGTGAAATATTAAATTGCAGTTTGCTTGATGCATCTCTTCATACTCAGTCTGTGTACCTGTCCATCCGTCCACCTGAGTGACTGTTGTTGGTGAATTATTCCATTTATGTACCTGTAATGTGAAGCTAAGAAGTAATTATTTGTAAATATTTGCCATAATTTTATTGGTCCTTCAGAATAAAAAATAATTTTTTGGAAGTTAAAGGTTCTGTGTCAGTACTTAGCTGCAGATTTCCACGTGTTTGTGTTCGTGTAAATCAACAAGAATACCAACAAATGTCACATTCCTCAACATCCAGCTTCAGCCTGGACAGTCGGAGGCTTCCAGAGCAGGAGGCTGTTTGTGCTTGAGTTTGAACCCGCTGTGCAGCTTTCATCCTGGGGACATAGATCTCATATTGGGGCATCTGTCTGGAGGCGAGGGGACACACACACACACCCCCCCTTTCCTCTTCCCACCACTCAGAGTGAATGGAGTGTCCCATGCTGCAGTCTTGGCTGCCGGCCGAGTCCAGGAGGGGGCAGAGGTGTGTTTGCGTGTGTGTGTGTGTGTGTAGAGGAAAAGAGGACGAAGAGGAGGAGGAAGGGGGAGAGGGGTGATAATAGGACACAAGCCACGACATGGCGACAACACGCCACACACACAGAAAACAGCACAATCCCAGCTTGAGACACAGGCCCGGCTGTCCGCAGCTTGGGTGCCTGCCCAGGACACCAGAGTGGGCCGGTGCGCTTATGTGTGTGCTAGTGTGTGTGTGTGTGTGTGTGTGTGTGCGCGCGCATCTAAGCTCGATTTGGTTACTTGCCAACTAAAGGAAGCTCTGTCACGCTGTAGAAGAACACAGAATATGTCATAATATTAACACTGAAGAGTAAGTTAACAATCACTGCATCAGGGCTGGATTAACATGAAAGGGGTCCCAGGGGCAAAAAAAAAGAAAGAAAAAGAAATTAGCTTCAGGGCCTCAGTGATGCTTCCACACACAATTCCCAATCCCATTCCATTTCTGGAAACCAACCAGTGGTTTGATGCTCCATTCTCCAGGTTGTCAGTCAGTTTAGTGTGTAACAATCTGTTTAAAAACTATTTTATCTAAATGGAAATTGCACCCATTCTACATGTCAAAGACAATTTATGGTCATGGGAGAGACTACACAGAGCAAGCTTGTAAAGATGTCCTCTGGAGCTCTGGCTGGAGCTTTGTCCAGTCTAAAACGCACTTGGCGTGAAGCTCAAAAGACGTGGGTGTTTAGCAAGATGCCATTATGTTGTAACTTCGGGAATGTAAGATTCACTGTTTTTGGGGACTGACCGAAGCAACATTATGTAACATAATTTCAAATGTATGTTGAAGATACAGTGGTTTGTAACACGGTGAATGATGTCTCTGTCTCAGCTATCACTTGTTTCTGCGCTATATAACTTCAGTGAGATACAATCACCGCTTACACACATTTTTACTTCAACAAGTTTTCATAAAACAAGTAATATCGTTACGACTGATGTGTTTTGTTTGCAGTGAGCATCTACATTCTCTGCTGACAAATTGTTACAGAACTGGGATTTGTATTTATGAGGGTGGTGTTGCACTCAGGAATGGTGTGGGGCACAGAATCGCACAAAATGAATTTCTGCATGATGGCGCAGTAAATTCCCAGCGTAGAATTCCCCCTGTAGATGCAAAAGGCTCATTCTAAGGTAACACAAAAACAACCATCGTTAGTTTCCGGTGATTATACACTAATGAAAACAGTTTTACATTTATTATATTACATTTTCACCTCTTAGTCCCAGAAATCCTGCACACTGGACCTTTAAATTCAGGATATCTCGGCCTCTGCTGCCTCAGTTTTTCTTCTTGAATCTATCTCTTACAGTATCGACTGAAATATTATAGCAGTCTGACAAAGGACCCTGCAGGACTTGGAGACAAGATTTGGTTACAAAGCAGGACATCAACACTTCAGCCCACATCAACTAATTGTCACAAGACAATCTTTCCTTCAGGCCTTAATTCAAACATTCAGCCTCTGCACCAATGATGACCAATGACGAGAATGTAGTAAGATTAATGTATGAACGGACTGTTTAACTTTGCACAACCACTGTATAAAAAGCTACTGTAGTTTATGCTAGAAGACTACTAAAAATGTGGCCAAACATTCACTGTACGTAACAGTGTTTGTCTGACAGATGCAGAGCCGCTGTAGGATCTGTCAGAGCAATGTCAGCCCGGAAAATGAGTGTTTGACAGTGTTGAGTTAGTTAGAAAGCAGTGCCACACCCTCCGCCCTCTTGGCTCCCCTTCTGTTGCTCCAGATTACGTAACATGACTAGGTGCTGACATGTTCTACCTCCCCTCTGCCTCCCCTCCTCTTCCTCCTCCTCCTAGCTTCCTATACAAGAGCAGGAGACAGACAACAGTGGTACTTACGGAGGCCAAGAAGTCATGCAAATTAACGTCAGTCAGCATCAGTATTTTTTGGCCCCCCAGAGCCCCTGTAGGGAGGAGGTGTGGGGCCAACTGAGTATAATTGGGCCTCAGCTGATTAGTGAAGAGGGGCTCATGCAGGAGAGAGAAGGGAACGAGAAGGAGGAGATGCTGAGGAGATATTAGAAGTGAGAGAGCAGGGCCTTTGAATCAAACAGGAGGAGAAGAAAGGGGGAAGCTGACAAAACACACAGAAGAAAGAGGACGGAGCGGGGAGTGCGCTAATACACGCGTTGCATATTCATGACTGCTGCTGTGTTTGCATTCACACTCTCGCTGCCATCTTTGCTCTCTCGCTAGTCGATACTGTTTATCTCCACGAGCGAATTTGTCTCGTCTTGATATGTTGTGCGTTTGGGTGTAGAAACATTTCTGAATATGTGCAACAGGCATGTGAATTGCTATGCATTATTTATTATTTTGTGTTCATTTATTTAAGGGATTCCTCTGGTTTATTCAACTCTGTTCTTTTGGAACACAATTCCTATTAGTTACTACTATTAGTTACTGTGACATTGTACTCCCTGAGGTCGTTGCTGAGATCTGGGAAAGTGGCAAGTTTCCCTAAATAAAGAAGAAGGCAAGCAACATGAGCACACAGGTGTTCAAGTTTTAATGATTGCATCATCAGATCAAGACAAACAATATGTCAATATTGGATGAGATTGCAACACTTCTTTTCTTCTTTAACTACACCAGAATTGTAGAAGAAATCTTGCTTTTTACGATATCTGTGCACTGGTGGATATAGGCAAATGTAAAACTACCATGACATCAACCATCACTTCGTGGACTACCGTTTTGGAGCTGAGAGTTTGGCATTACGGCCGT
>CAEMYA010000178.1:113201-162116 GCA_903131615.1 Diplodus sargus | reverse complement strand
GCAACATGAGCACACAGATGTTCAAGTTTTAATGATTGCATCATCAGACCAAGACAAACAAAATGTCAATATTGGATGAGACTGCAACACTTCTTTTCTTCTTTTACTACACCAAAATTGTAAAAGAAAGTCTGTGCACTGGTGGATATAGGCAAATGTAAAACTACCATGACATCAACCATCACTTCGTGGACTACCGTTTTAGAGCTGAGAGTTTGGCATTACAGCCGTTGCTATCTTTGTTTTTGGGACACTTAGTAAAACTGGAGGACACAATCTGGTAGCTGCTGTCAATCACAAGCTGGACATGTCCAAAAGCATACCCTGCTCTCTCGTCTATTTTACTCTAATTGGGACCATAATTTATAAAACAATCAACGTGCCGCGTTGAACATGACTTCAAACTAGCGATTGAGGCCATAAACCTATTACGAAACTGCTAATTGAGGTAATAAATCAGGTGAGAACTTGGCTCATTTTCTCATAAGCTCACATATAATCAGACTTCTTTTTGGAACCAGTTGTGTTGCCCCCTGCTGGCTATGAGACAAAATGCAGGTTTGAGGCTTGTCAGCTCTGTCTATATATATATATATATATATATATATATATATATATATATTTTTTTTTTTAATATCGAAATACAGTCTAGTGTTGGGTTAGGCAACTAGACACTTTACACTTAAGATTGTGGTAACGATTGATAAGAAGACAAACGTTAATTGTCATATTGTCAGAAAGTCAAACATGCTACAGGCCCATTTGCCACCCCGACCACCTCACCTTGTGGCTCACTACATCAAGGAGACGCCACTTCCTGCGTCGACACTGAACGATGAGACTTGAGGTAAATTGTGAGGTCGAGACCTGTCCAATATGAAGCCTACTGGTTAGCTAAATGTATATGAAAGTAAAGGTGAATCCGTACTGTCCATGATAGACACCTCCCTCATTCTTCTGGACTTCATTACCACACTTCAGGCATGTACCTTTAGTTGTACCCCATAAAACAGTGTCTTAGATAAAAAAAAAAACTGGGGGTAAAGGGGCTGTATTAAATCAGAATTATTGTTTTGAGGTAAAAATAAATGAATAAATAAATGTTTTAAATGGTCCTGAACTTGGATGATGTTAGTCTTCTGACTTTGTGCTTGTAAATACTAGAAAACTGGATATCTTAAAGCCGGAACTCTTTGGAATTTAATTGAATAAACCACCAACCAATGACAGGAGAGGGACTGCAAGCCAACATTTCTTCATTTTAAGGGGTCATGAGGAAGCTTCAGTCCCACTTTCATGTTCAGTTGCACGCAACCTGTTTCTATCATCACCTTTATAGCAACATGTAGAAATTTGTATTTTGTGCGATTTTCACCCTATTACAAGACACTGGACCATAAATAACTATGTTAAAGCTGTTATTTTATAGGTAAAGGGCTGGAGAGAAGCGATCCAGGCCTCTGCTGGTCTGACTCTTGGCTCATCAAGTGAGCAGAAACTCTCTGACAGACTCAGATGGAAGAAAATGTGGTTTGACCTTATCACAGAAGACATTTGGACCTCACAGAATGAGCCTTTACATGACTCTCGTTGCCCTTTACAGCAGCGTCCAAACACACACACACACACACACACACACACACACACACACACACACACACACACACACACACACACACACACACACGCACACACACACACACACACACACACAGAAGTCACAGAGATGATGATTACACAGTGACAGTAGTAAAGATGAGTGAGGCTTGTACAGAGTGCTTATGTGCTGTGTTTCAGTCATTAAGGCCCCCCGGACACCAGAAATGACGAGACATGTAGTTCCATGTAAAGTTTTTTTCCCGCCCTCGGCCCGTCACTCACAATCACTCCCTCACACAGATACTACATGTAACAAATGTCAGACGTGAGTACAGTGCGCGTGTGTGTGTATGTGTGTGTACATGTGTGTCAGTGTGTGGATGTCGGACCATTGACAGGCATGGAAGCAGCTTGTTGAACTAATAGCCTAACTAATGTGTCTACATCCCCTCCCTCCCTCATCCCCTCCCTCCCTCATCCCCTCCCTCATCCCCTCCCTCCCTCCTCACCTCCCGCATCCCCTCTCCCCTCTGCAAAACTGACATCTATGAACTGAGCAGAGAAAGGAGGGACGGAGGAAAAGAGAAAGGAGGGGGAAAAGGAGGGGGGAGAGAGGAGGAGAGCGTTGACAAGCGGCAGACCCTCTCGCCCTCCCGTCTGACTCCGTCTATCTCCACCTCGCTCCCTGAGGGTTTGTCTCAGAGGATGGTGCTATGATGAATAGGCCTGTCTAAGCTAACCTTGCAGAGACCAATTAGAGAGAGAGAGAGAGAGAGAGAAGATGAAGAAGAAGAAGAAGTAGAAGAAGAAGAAGAAGTAGAAGAAACAGAAAAACGAGAGAAACTGAGGCAACGGGAGAGCAAGAGACAGAGAGGGAAAGAGAGAGATCGAGAGAAAGGGCCGATAGGTTAAGAAGAAGAAGGAAGGAGGATTGGGGTAAAGAGGGAAGTTTAAGACAATGCATGTTGGGAGTACAGTTGTCTACGCGTGTGTGTGTGTGTGTATGTGGGCGAGCTGTCAGTGCTGAGAGAGAGGCAGTGTGAGAGGGGCTGGCCTCTTAAGTCTTAACCTCGTCTGCTGCTGCAGGAGAGGCTTTGACAGCAGAGACGCACAAACAGGACTGACCCTCGCAAAACACCTCCTCCTCCTCCTCCTCCTCCTCCTCTTCTCATCTTCCAACTGATTTTTCTGTTAGTCCTTATTACATTAGCAGCCTAGCAGCTTTTATCCCACAAGTTGAGCTATCACGTTATCTTCTGGAGACATTTTTTTTATCAATTAAAGTACAAATGTCCACAGGCATCCCGGATCGATTGTTGCTAGCGGCTTCAGGACTGCATTTCCCAGAGATCGACTAAATCAGTCTTTCATTTTCTGTTTTTACATTTTTTTTTATTTGTTACTGGTGATTTATCTGTTGGCATCTGTAGCTGTCATCATTTCACCATGCCTGTAATTTGCTGCATACCGCAATACGTTTACTTTAAGTGTAGGATTTCTGCTTTTTTGGCCAGGCACACAATTAGGCTCCGGTTATACATTGCTCTCAATTCACTTACAAAAACAGACGTACAGTTGAACGAATAAGTTCAACAATAGGAGGGAAAAGAGAAAACTGAATGGTCAGGATTGCATATAGAATGTGACATAAAGCCAGTGTGCGTATATAACGATATATATATCGAATCATTTCAAATTACTGCCATTTAATTGCAGCACTATAACCCTCAACACAAACAAAAAAGGAGTCCACAGCATGTACTTCATAAAATAGTGATTATTCATGTGTCAGAAATCTGTTTGATTCTCATTGCAGAGTAAATATGTGTTGTCATGTGAGGATTTATTGAACAAGGCAGTGATTTATAACGAAGCATGTGCAGGATGTTTGTTAGCAGAAGACCTCTGTAGTCAGCATCAGCACTGATGGCCGACCCAAAGAAGAAAATTCAGAAGAATATCAAAGGGGGAAAAAAGATTTCATTGCACTGTCCTCAGAAAGACTCACCATAACTTCTTAAAGTTGTCTCCTTATATGACCAAAGGCAGAAAGACACACACACACTGTCGTAATTATTGGTTTCAGAGTCCACAAATTTAATGGAGAAAGTGGTTTGATAACGGGAACATTGGCAGGTCAAAAGCATGGTAACCTTCCCTGTTTCTACCATCCACCCCATACGATGTGAGCGTTGCATCATACGGGATAACTTTGGCACCCCACGTAGGCCGAGTCTGGCCTGAGATCAAATCCCGCCAACACTTCCTCGCCTGTGTCTGCCAAGCTAATTTTCCCTCCTCCAAACAAACATTTGATAAATGGCCTCCTCGCTCTCCTCTTTCTAAAATGGGAAAACTCTCCCTCCCCTCCTGCAGACGATCTCTGTCGTCCTCTACCCATCGCCGAGACAATTACAAACATCCTGCTTCCCATTTATCACTAACAATTAAACAGCATGGACGGAGGCTACTTCATAAGCAGCGAGGAGAGGGTGCGGAGAGCGGGAGCAGACGAATGCGAGCGGAATGAAGCAGAGTCAACAGTGAGAAAGAGAGAGGAAGGCTGACAGCACAATTAAGGTTTTTAATTCTCTGCTTGAGTGGGCCGGTCCAGTCTTTATGCTAATTAGGATGCCACGGCCATGTAATAAATCTCTATGATCCAGCCTCATTTCCCCTCTGTCTCTCTGTCTGTCTCTTTCACACACACTCGCGCACATTTACAACAGCACAGAAAGTTCACCCATTACTTTTTATGGCTGCGCCCTCAGGCTGGAGTGCTAATAGTTTTGATAAAATTGTTTCTTCATGCTTTTTTTTAATGCTTCCCTGTGATCTGAGAGCCACGGCGTGTCAGCACATACTGTTTACTGGTTGGCCAAGCATTCGCTATCTTGGCTCGACGCCTATACCACATGTAGTTTCTCTCCCTGTTAACTCCCTTTATTAGTGTTTTTCAGGAATATGGTTTGCGAGCCCCCGCGCTGTCTGACCGCACCATATAAACACACATTTAAAAGGCACAATGAATGCAGAAAATATTCTCTTATTCCTCTCTCTTTCTCTCTTATCCGCTCGTCTCCGTTTGACGGACGTGTCTAATGATAACATCTGCGGACGGGAGGAAAACAGCACAACAATCCGCCGATAATTGGGGCACCACGTTTAAAGATGAGGAGAGAGAAAGTGAGAGCCATAGATAAGTGGACAACTGCATGCTGTTTTTTAAAGTAGCAACTAGCAGATATATTTTCACCCTCATTTAGGTCACGAGGATGCGCGCTAATCAGTGTTTTTCTTGTCCTGTTGCTTCCTGCAGAGTGTCCCAACGCCAATTTAAAACACTACAAAAATCAACTACAGTTGTATGTTCATTAAATAAATGAAGGTAAACACGTGTCAAAGCAAATCGAGGAGGATTTTTTACTCCAAAGAAACACACGATATGATCTTTTTTTTTTTCCAGCAGAACTCAGCCTTGCTGCGCAACCCTGCGGCCAAACATCCTCGGTCTGCTTTTGGTGTGACGCGTCTCCAGTTTCTTCCGCTGGTGTAACACCTTTTCACCGGCGGCGTCGCTGTCAGCCATTTTGTCCTGCGCCAGTGTCAAAATGGCCACAACCCCAACCACCAGAGCGAGGTGAAGCAGGTACAGGGCCACGTGGAGACATGTCAGCAGTAGGGAGACGCAGACGCTGGCGACGCACCAAGGCCCGGCCAGGAGCAGAAGCAGGGACTGATGGAGGGAGCGGAAGACGAGAGCCGGGATGGACAGGACGAGTCTGAGCAGCGTGGAGGTGAGCCAGGAGTACAGAGACAGAGGAGACAAGAGCAGAGACACCGCTGCCTCGCTCATGGATACCGCCTGAAATACACAAATGCAAGGTGGAAACATATATATTATAATAAAGGGACTGGTCTATGGTAGCCATGGTTCCTAGATTACATATTCATCATCTTTAAGTTGCTATGGAGAACCCGATCTACACATCCAGCAGACTTGGAGCAACACTATCATACACTTGTAGCTGGCTTCTGGCCACCTGGCAAATTTAAGTCCAATATTTACTCTCTTTGAGTTCTGGTTTGGTCTCTACCAACTCTCGAGGAAAATGTCAGGCTCCTTAGCTGCCAAACGCTCCAGTATGTTCAACAGCTAGCTGTGTCTGTCTGCCATTTGGTGCTGGTCAGGTAGTGCACAGTAGTTTATTGTAGTGTACACAGTTTTTGGCATCTTTACTCTGAAAACTGTTTCCTGCTGCAGTTGAGAAGTGAACCAAAGTGAACCAAAACAGTGAAGTTGGAGGCCAGAAAACCAAAACAATCAGCTTAAAGACACTAGAATGCCACATAGAGCTGAGGGTAACTGCTTAAAAGTACATTTGATTACTTTTGTGTTGAAGTAAAAACTTAAAATTTTGCGTTGATTAGACAGTCAGTAGCGAGGTGGAAGACAGGAAAAATGGGTTTGACAAGCAACAGACTTTATCAGCTGAAATCAAACCATTGGCATTGCAGCTCTGTGGCAGATTGCTAAATGTTTGAAGTATAAAAATATATTTAAATAAGCAAAACAAAAACATCTGGAGAATCTCAGGGTGACTATATCCTTTTTTTTCTCGAATGCATCTGTTAACAACGGAACCGGTGCATTATAGCACAAGTGGGCTCATCCGCCTCTTCATTTATTTACCTACCTGACAGGGATTTCCATGAAAGGCGTCATCAGATGTTTGAGCCTTGTGAAGCCCTGAAAAATGAGCAACGTACAGAGACGCAGACAGAAGAACAAAAGAAATGGATGTGTCATGCAGCTGCCTCACACACACACATACACACACACAAACAGCAAGCAAAATTGTTGGACCATATCGTTATAATAGCACTTCTCAAGAAACATAAACTCACATAGGAAAAGGAGAATGAGAGCGATTGCCAGCAGAGGCCTCATTTCTCCTGCACGCCTTCACACTCCCAAGCCTGAAAACAACAAAACACAGTTCAGCACCAAGCTGCACTAATCTGTTCGAGTATTCGCACGACTCAACAGGAGCTGCACATTTTAATAAATTGATGAGAGCAGTTTATCAAAGATCTACATCTACTCACCCAACACACTTCTTCCAGTCCGGATGTACGACTGTGGGTCAGCTCACTCCTGCTTCTGTCACACTGTGGGCTTCATACTATTCTATATTCAGCTTAAATTCTCTGCTCTAATTCATTAATCCGCCTCAGGACATTGTGCAAGACTCTTGCTCTCAAATCAGTGTGGACTGTGCTGCTTGATGGGGGGGTTGTCAGCGCCACCTGTTTGAGTGGAGGGTCAACAACGTGAATCACTTCATGACAGATCATGACAGGACTTAAAGATGTGATTTGAAAGATGCGGTCTGAATCTGAAGGTAGCTCCAAAAATAAAGAGTAACTACCAATTGCTCCGCAATATATCCTCTGCTAGCTATCTTTGGCTAATTGCTGTTACATAGTTAGATGCAGTTAGCTATGGCTGGTGGCTCTACTAGCTGACAAGAGTCTGCCTGGACCATGACCTCAGATCATTGAGTAGTTTCCACGGGCTCAGTTGGACAACAGACTGGGACTGAGCGAGCCTACGAGACCAACAGACGTCAGTTAGACAACAGGCGGTACAGTATGGAGGTGATTTACAGCGGCCCTGACCAGGCCTATAACTTCAGGGATGGGAAGAAACTGTGTGACAGGCATGGTTTGCAGGATTTATCTAGATTTATCTCAACTTAAACAGAGGTGATTGTTGAAGGACAAACCTGGACATTTTTCACAAGTTAAATTCCGTGTATGTAGAGTTTGAATGAAGAGTGTTTAACAATGAGTTAATTTTGCAATCAAGATGGGTCTGTTTTAGCTGCGTAGCATGCTAACTTCAGTAGATATCTCTGCACTCAACACATTAAACTACACAGAAGTATTTGACATAACATTACACAACACCCCTTTAAGGTTGATCTTAATCACAACCTGAGCGGTTAACATAAATCAAATGAATAAGGCACCAATTTCCTGATATAGATGTTAATCCTAACCCATGCAAAAATGCTCCTGCAGCATCTCTATTGTAAGGGGACGAAAATTGCCAAGGCCAGTAAAAAGAGGGGAGCGTCTCTCTTATATGTGATGAAGGTGACAGCTGGCTTTTAGTCCAGCTGTTGTCCACGACACACACACAGAAACACAGCCTCTCATCCTCCAACCTCCACCCAGCAGGAGTCATCACCACCACTGGAACACTATAGAGGATATGGGGCTTTATTCTATCTCTCAAACTCCAACCTTCACCCCGTCTTAAATTACCATCCCCACCACCCACCCTCTCTCAGACTCCATTAAGGTCGAACCCCCCTTATCATCCTCTCAACCAGCCATTACCTTTCCCCTCCCTGCTGAGACACCAAGGAGAACCTGCCACGAATAAATGCCAATCAGCTGCGGCGCTGTTATGACTAAGTGGCATCTTGTCTTGGAATGGGGAGGGGGAGAGAAGCCCTTCGACTCTTGTGTTTTACCCTGTTCAGATGTTTCAGCAATGATCATCATTATTTAAGTCATCCAGACGGTCATAACAATCACGCTCCTACAGCCACTCCTGCCATAACAATGATCATCCACCATTTTGAGCGTCAAGGCTAAATCATTAGCCTTCACTGGAGTTTTACATTTACTTGAGAGCACATCAGATTCCAGATGTGTTCCAAAGTTGTAATTTTCAAGTGCCCAAAATAAACTTTGTTATTATGGTTGATGTCGCTGATGAAACGCTGTAGACTTTTGACACCTTTCAACGCTTTTGGTGGAAACGCTGTCACTAAGCTCAACGATCACTATCAATCTTCATACCACAGAGGAGTGAAGCCTAGAAGACGAACAGAAGGATGATGACAGAGTGTAAAACACACCACTGCTCCATCAAACTGCTGAATTAAAAAAAACAAAAACATTAATACATCTGTCTACATAAAAACAGGCATAATGTATTTGCTAGAAAACCATTTATTTTGCTCTTTTTACATGTTAGAGGGATAAGACACAACGTTACAGTTTAAAACTAGACAAAAACATAAAAGCAGACGAGACAACCATGTAAAAACATCATGATAGAAGACATGTAAACATGAACATCAAAAAAACAATGACAGTAAATTAGCAATGCTCTGTTGCTGTATGTTATTCAATCAAGTTGAGCACCTACAGGGGAGAATAACAGCATCAAGACATAAATATGGAAATAAGTAGCCAGAAGGTATGCTGTAAATAGCGTTGTTGCATTTCATACAAACACATATTCATCTCGAGAGGATTGGCGCAGATCCTATTTTGCTTATGAGTAAGTAAGTAAAACAATATTCTACACAAAACAAGCATGTAATGCTCATAAATTTAAATCAACATCTACTCTAGGGATTTTAAACTAGGCTATGGACAGGTTTGAACATTCACAATGAATAATGAATGACTGATCATTAATGTGCAAAGACGCCATCAATCACTGATCAATCACCCTTTATTGAACTGAATTGGTATTGCTGGAAAGTGCATTATTTAGATACTGGATGTGGAGAGGATGTCTTCAACCAGGTGCTTGTAGACCCAAGCGTCTCCCTTCAGCCTCTGGCGGCGAACCCCCACGACCTCAGGCCTCTGCAGCAAGCACACCTCCAGCTCAAACGCCATGGTTACCTTCCCAAAGTCGCCCTGTGTTTGACACTTCAGGGTATAACTAAACAAAAAGATAAGAAGATGATTAGCATCGGTTCAAAGAACGGGATGTCTGATCAGAAAAGGGGATAACGTGCGTCATTTTACCCTTTCTGTGTGAAATCGACGTTTTTCTCTGGCAGGATGGAGAGGATCTGGTTCAGGACCTGGTCTGGGTTGGTCTGGCTGGTCAGAGTAACATTGTACTGTGCCTGGAGGTAAAGACAGACAGAAATGTTTTTCCTCTGTGGGGTAATAATTTGATGTGGGGCACAGAACCGGTAACAAGAAATGTGTATACCTTGATCTTGCGCGGGCCATCACGCAGGGCTCGTCTCTTGCTGGGTGTGAGCATGGTGATCACCTTATCCAGGCCTCTCTCCAGGGAACCGAACACTTTCCCTCCTCTCTTCTTCTTCCCACTGTCTCCAGTAACAGCCAAGTCCAGAGACCGGGACCTTTAGAGCAAACAGAGTCACACATTAAATCCATTCAGAGGGTCTTTTGATCAAACTTATGAGACCCAACATTAAACTGTGTAATAGTTTTGCATGTTGCACAGCATCTCTGTCCAATTTTAAAATATCAAGGCTTCAGACTGACTTCAGCAAGGCTGCTGATGAACAAGTATTCATTTTTTTGAATCAAATCAGTCACCTTTTAATGTGGTTCAGTCCCATTAGCCCACCCTATAATCTGCAGCAATCCTACATGTGAATTTAAGCATCTATCCTTTCTCCAATTTCTGACTCTCACCTCAGAGCCTTCGCCCAACACACTCACCTTCGCTCAGGACTGAAGGTCATTATTTCAATATTCGGAAACTCCTTGTTCTCTGCCCTCTTCTTACTGTGCTCTTTGGAGGCACTGCCTCCACCTACAACATATCAAAAGGGGGAAAAAGATTAATTAATCTCATACACCCACCGCTGAACCACTCATCACATGCTCATGCGCTGCAGCCAAATATTAAAAACAGAAAGTTATGCAAAGTTCTCCTCAAAATCATAATGTTTCTAAAGATGTGAAATATGTAGAGCTACAACTGGTCCATCAATCGATTAGTCAAGAAATTGGCAGAAATTGTGTTAAAAAAAAGAAAAAGCAGTATGTCAGTGTTTCCCAAAGCACCAAGACAACATACTTAAATATCTCGTTTAGTCTACAACCCAATACTTTCAGTTCAGCATCAAAGAGGAAACAATAAACCAGAAAATGTTCACATTAAAGAAGCTCAGAATTTTGACCATTTTTTCTAAAACAAAATTACTCTGATTACTCGGTTAATTGATCAAAATAGTTAAGTCGATTTCATAATTGACAATTAATCAATTCATTGTTGCAAGCTCTAGTAAAGAAGAAAGAAAATGTTTGTGTTCAAATATCTCACCTGGTGTCACTCAGCATCTTATAAGTTCAAGAAAGGCTGATGCAAAATATATGATGTGGTCAAAACAATATGGAATAAGACAATTTTTCCAACCTCAAAGCTTCTTGACAGAAAATAAATGTAAAAAAAAACAAAAAACTTGAGAAAGTGGCCAGGACAGCCCTTTGCTCTTATGCATGGAGCTCACTGGCTTTGACATTGGACTTGTGAACACAAAGGCTTTGGTATACACAGAGACAAGTACCCGACACACACACACACATATACGCACACACAAAGAGAGAGGCTAGGTTTTAGTGGCAAGAGAACACATGTCACTACAGCCCACGTGGGACAGTGAGCAGAGGAAAGAGACAGCTACACCTGTCACAGCACACGCCTAGGGACAGCCACACCAGACCATATTGTATGTGTGTGCGTGTGTGTCGGTGGCAGCATGTCTGCACTGTAGCTTAGAGAACAAGAGGCTGTAAAGAGAGCAGGACCGAGCCAGATTCCACAGGGTTTAAAACCAACTGGGTCAGCTGTGGCGCGTTAGCCGACTTGTGGCCGAGTTTAAAGAGGAAACTAATGAGGCCGGACGTCTGAGCCGAGAATTCACTTTGACAAATAATTAAGACTTTAATGATTCTCCATTCATATTGGTGTCCTTCATTTACAGATAAGTGAACAGAATTAGCTTCCTGATAATAACCTCACCTTTGAGTTGACAGTGACAATAAGTAGGTGAGTGTGTGTGTGTGTGTGTATGTGTGTGTGTCCATTTTTTCACTGACAGCTAAATCATAGAAATATGAGTGGCTTTGGGATAAAAAAAAACAGGCCCAATAAATGAGTTTATTACCAGAAGACAATTTACTTGCAAATGTGTGGCATGTGGACGTGGCACTTGTGATTATGACAGCTGCATGAGACAGAGCGAGGGACAGATAAATGAAAGAGAGCAACATGAAGAGGGCCAGTTGGCTAATGCAAATAATCTAATAGAGATTGTACTTCAAAGCCCTTGTTTGGAACAATAAACAATTATGGTATACAAATAAACTGCACGACGGCCTGAAACCCTGCATTGTCTGCACTTCATTACTACCACTGGTTGAGTAACAGAGACTCATCTTACCTTTGGGTGTTACTGCGTTGGTTTTAGTGCCATTTGCATTTTGATTAGGTGTTGTCAGCACATTCTTGTTGGGTCGTGCATTCTTCTTACTGGACACAGGAGTTCGAGGAGGAGGCAACGCAAATATGTCAACGTCTTTGTCCTGCACAGCAATATTCTCCTTGTTTTCAGCAGTCTGGTCTCTGCCCCTTCTTTCTTGGCGGTGAGGTGTCGTCGCCGTTCGCCCCCTGTCTGGGTTCGGGCTGTAAGCGCACCTTCTCTCCGCGGCTGGAGATGCTAGTCTCTTTAGGAATACAAAGAGGAAATAAATGCAGCGTGAGTAGACATCTCTGGAAGCGTCATGGCTTTTCAGTGTTGTTTTCCAGAAAAACTGATCACTCAAGCTAATCCACAAAAATAGTTTTGAGGAGTAATATTGGAACTATTTTTTCTACCAAACTACAACCACCAACCGTTATCACTGCACACAACAAAGCATGCACCTACTGGTGGACGAGAGGCTAGCCAACTGAGCTAGCTAACATTACAGCCCAGCTGAAGAGGATATTATTGATGAGTAGATGCAGGTTTCCTTCTGTGTGGTAAAAGAAAATAGTTCCTACATGCAGCTGCTCTCAACATGTTCTGTGGATTATTTTGAGTAACCAGGTCAAGATTTCTGGAAAGAGATATTGCTGTTGAGTTTGTATTTTTATTTTTTTTAATCTATACTTGATTCGGCTAAATTTTGCTGGAAGATGAGCAGAGAACCCTGTTTTTGCCATCAAGTTCGATTATATTCAAGAGAGGGCAGACATCTCCAAAGATGACACCTTAAAAACTCGGCAGCTCACAACATAACAATCTAGATGGATAAAGAGTACTACAGGTAAAATGACAAATATGTTTTTTTGATTTGGGGGTTGAATGTCCCTTTAATCTGAGGACAGGGAAGGCTGCAGAATCACATTCTTCCCAGCTTTCACATACCATGTCTTTGTTGTTTGCGGATCCATCTGGCTGACCTCTGACCCCCTGGGGCGTGTATTGTGTGCCTGAAACCCACGGGCAGTCATCAATGTACTCTGAGCAAAAGTCGAGAGAACCGACAATCACTGCGTCTTCATCCTCGCTGAAGTGAAGGGTGTTCCTAGTCTGAAAGTAAGAGGGGAAAATAAATCAAAGATCTGCAACAACATCAGGAACTGGGAAACAATAAGCATGCAAGGTGGCAGGGTAGAGTCATAAAGACTGAACCAGAACATGCAGTTGTAAAGACAGTCAGCAGCCCAGAAAAGGAACAAAGCCTTTTGGGAGTTGTGGTCCCGAGTCTGACCTGTATTCCCTGGTGCAGTGGAGAGCAGGAGTCCTCACAGACTGTTGGTTCGGGGCGCAGGCGGACAGGCTTGCCCCTCTGCTTCTTTGACAGCAGCAGCAGGTAGGTGGCTGTGGTCTGGTCATACCGCCACTGAGTTAAGATGCATATCGAATAAAGAGTTACGTTTGCACAGAATACAAGGGAAAGAAAAATGTTTAACATATATGCAGCTGCGTTGATGTCACCATCCATAACACAATAAAAATCCACAGATGTGCACGTAAACATGAACGCTAACACTGGGCAGAAATGAGCACAAACCTCCTTGACAAGCGCTGTGGTGCTCTCCCGAGATCGCTTCATGTTGACAGCCATCTCTGTGATACAGTCCACATCTATGTGACCAAGCTACCAAAGAAAACATCATGTTGTCACATTTTTTGTTCTTCATTTTTCATGTGTGAACAAGAATCAACCATTCTCAAAAAAAAAGAAAAGATAAAAAAAGTCAAATCAAGCATCATTGAATCGTTACAGGGAAAGGACCTGAGTGTTGACTGACACCTCAGAAAAGTTATCAAAAATGTCAGTTTGACATCAACCGAGAGAGTGTGTGTATGTGTGTGTACCGGTTGCCTGCTGAGCCACTCCACAGGGCTGTTGTAGTCTTTGGTCACCCAGGGATGGTCCAGCAGCTGTCTAACAGTCACACGCAGCTTGGGGTCCACCTACAGGACACACACAGAAACTACAGCTCAACATACAAGAGACTACAAATCCAACAATCTACAGTGGGTCTTAAATACTGTACATGTTGTACAGACCATTCAAACAATATTTTATCTCTGAATTTCTTTTTATATTCATCATAAACTCTGCATCTTTTCTACTCTTTTATTATAGCAAGTTGTTGTGACACACACAAACCAGTGTGCAGTTAACTAAAATGGCTAAAAATGAAAAACAGAGGAGAGATCGTGGCCAATAAGAGGAAAGCGAAAGACTGATAATGTACCTGCATCATCTGGTTGAGGAGGAGGATGCTGCCTGGTGAGAGCCACTGTGGGTTATCATATTTACCTCTCTGATGAGATAAGAGAAACAAAAAAACACATTATGAATCATCAATAAATTAGAAATAGAAACAAAGACCTGGTTCTGCCTTAGGTGGCAATGACTACAATAACTCATAATAATTGTAGGAAATGGATAGTACAAGACATCTGAAATCAATTCATGATCATCATTTTACAAATTCAACCAGTTTTTCTTGAGTCAAACAATAAAATAATACACACAATAAAACAATGCCCTAACTGTTTCATAATTGGGGCTCAGAATTTCTGATAATTCATTTCCAGAAATATTAGAGTGTTGGGAAAATGTCTTACTGTAATCTTCCTGTAGAGGACCATGCAGTTGTCGTCATCAAAGGGCAGGTATCCACAGAGCAGAGCAAACAGCAGCACTCCCATACTCCACACGTCAGCCTGGAGGTTACACACACACACACACACACACCAGTATTTCAGCTTCAAGTGTTAGAGTTGGGATTTCACAGCTCAGTTGCACCGAGTCATGCACCAGCGAATATGATCAGTACACCATGAAAAAAAAAAGCAGCATCGTGGAACAGGCAGGTTATCATGACTTTTAGTGAAAAACAAATGCAATGATTTGTGGGTTTAAGCAAGTACAAATCTTTAAATTATAACCTGGATGGTTCTCGCTGTGAACATCTTATAGCATATCTCTTACCTCTGAACCAATATATGCTCTTCCCTGGATGAGTTCAGGAGCAGCGTACGCAGGGCTGCCACAGCACGTCATGAGCTCATAACTCAAACCTCCCTGGGAGAGAGATAACCACATAACAGACCACATGATCTGGATTTACACATCAGCTGTATCAAAAAGGTCAACCAATATATACCAATAATAAATTATAAGTGAGACTGATAACTGATATTTGGAACCCATGTACACCAGTAAAAAATTAAAGTACAATTCATCCAAGTTCTGTATTTCAAGTCCACTGCATTTATTTAACCTTATTTTCACAACTTTATGTACTTTGTGGGTTCAGATTATTATTACTTGAATATAAATTGGCATGAAAAAGCCAAAGTAGTTCAATCTTTTATTTATTGGCAATCTAACAAACAAAACAGTGATTTTGATCTTGGAAAAATGCAGAATATCGGATCAGATAATCGGTCAATCATTAGTTTAAAGGCACTTATCCCTATTGAAAAACACGTCTTCTGGCATCAGCTTCTACCTAATTAACCCCTTAAATAGTCAAATATGGCGTTTGTGGGACCAACCGAATAGATTTACCCAAAAAGATGTTTATGTATCTTTCTTCCTTTTGCGCTTCTTGGTCAAATGAGTACACAAAGAGAAATTAGAAATGCGGTGATGTACCTTAGGTTTGGCACATAATCCAAAGTCTATGAGCTTCAAGTTGTGGTCTTCATCAATCAGCAAATTCTCCTTCGGGTCAGAGACACACATTGCAACAGGCATTAAAATGAATATGCACAACATATCACAGACAAGCAGACACTATTATATCGTAGTTTATCGTCACTCGTTCACATGCAACGAAGTGGTTGTTTTTACCGGTTTGAGGTCCCTGTGTGCGTATCCCTGGCTGTGGACATAGGCCATCGCAGACACAATCTGTCTGAAGAACACCCTGGTCTCCTCCTCAGACAGACGGTCCTTTGCTATGATGTAGTCAAACAACTCCCCACCTGTGCAGTACTGAGAGGGAGAAAAAATATCAGAGGGAGAAAGCATGCAAACTGAATGAAGAGAACAATTTCATATTCACATTCATACCAAGTTTTTATGCATGTGTACTTACCTCCAGCACCATGAAGATCTGGGTGGAGGTCTCTATGACGTGGTAGAGACGACAAACATGCTGATGACTCAGGTTCTTCATGGCCTCAATCTCAACCTTCACACGGGGTAGATCATCCTGGGTTGACAGATAGACAATTATTCATTTATTGTGTAATTTTTTTCAGTGATGCATTTTTTAAATAATTTTAAAGCAGAACACAGGAAGACAATGGTTCTTCAAATATAAAGAATAAGGAACAAAATAAAAAGGCAAAGATGGTAACCGATTATATCAAATAGTTCTGAATAGGATTGGAGACAGTTTGGCAACTGGTGTTTATTCACTTTCAGTGGAATCACATTGTGGTGATATGAACATATTCAGTCATCATTATTACAAAATTCTGCTGTAATAAGTTTCAGCAAACTTGAACAATAAACTAAGATAATGTGTTTGAGTTTTGTCTGATGCGATGCTTGGAAGTGGAACAACAACTGATTGCATTGATCATATAGTTACTTCAATTTGTTAATGTGATTTTGTATACAATTGATTAAGATGCTGAATATAAATATTGAGTAATTTATGAGCAAAGTACTTGCAATTAGGGACGTAGGAGGCACCCAGAGGCAACAGTGTTGAGATATTTGCAGTTGCAGAGGAAGACAACACTGTTGTAATTTGCAGTATTACAGCTGTGGCTCAGGGGTCGAGCCAGTGTCTTGTTTTCGAAAGGTCACTGGTTCAATTCCCCTGGTCTGCATGTCGAAGTGTCCTTGGTCAAGATACTGAACCCTAAACTGCTCCTGATGTGCTGGTCGGCACCTTGCATGGCAGCCACTGCCATCAGTGTATGAATGTATGAATTACTGCAAGTAGTTTTGGAAAAAAGCATCTGATAAATGTCCTAAAACATAAATGTAAACAATTCTGTATGTTCCATGAGGGTTCTAAGAGGGGAAAGTCTAACTTCTATCATGACTAATCTTTAGAGCTATGAACTGAAAAAATCATCCATCTTTGTCTTCTTCATCGTAGCATTTCTAACGCTCAAGAACTCATCTTTAAAATACAAAATTGTGAAACCATTGGTTATCTTATGTGTATCAACCATGAGAAGCAGCGAATTATTGGTATCGGCTGAAAAAAAAAATTTATATTGTACATCCCTACTTAGCATTATTGATTCTAACATTTCATCAAGCCTCAGTTAATCAAAATCTCAGACAATTGTGAAAATTACTGAAGTGTCAGTCATTTCAACTCCCAAAGTCAGGATGTGTTTGCCTTTTCTTTATCACACATCACTGTATGACTCAATTTTGGGGTGTGTTGTGTTTTGTTTCACATTTCACAAACTAAAGACTATACTTTAATATATTACACACATTTCATAGTCTCTACTGTCTTTTCTGACATGTGGTCCTTCCATGCAACCACGGATTCACCACACCCTGTTTGGCCGAAGGGTCTCTCGACTCACCCCTAGATCCTTCTTGTTCATGATTTTAATGGCAACCTTCTCTCCTGTCAGGATGTGTCGACCCAACTTGACCTTAGCGAAGCCTCCTGAATAAAACACACAAGGTCCATAGCACACATCAGAGAGGGTACGACACTGACAGAGCTGCTTCGCGTACACACACATCACATTAATATCGTCATTACCTGAGCCGATGGTCTCATAAACCTCATAGAATTTGAAGAGCTCGTCGGCTCCGCGGTGCTCCGTCCGTTCCACCGGCATCCTCACTGCTTCAGCCGGGCGAAGATAAACCTGCCTGCGGTGGAGAAAACAAAGCAGCTTAGCATTCAACTGTCTAAAATACTCAACTGAGCTGGAGTACACATGCCTATCTCCGTGTTCAAATTAAACGTTTTAGGAGGTGGGCTAAAATTTGCTAGCTAAACATGCTAACGTCAGTTAACGCTAAAACAAAAAAAGAATTGTAGCGTTCGCTAGCTGAAAGAAATCGTTAATACCAATGAAACTAATTCAAGTACATGTAGTAAAACTGCGGCACTATGAGGTAATTGAACGACGCCCAATGTCACTATGAATTTACCTGAGTTTATGTGAAAATAGGAGCAGAAGAAGGTGAAGTCAGTCAACAACCATATGGCAGAGCAGAGCAGAGGAGAGCCCTCCGGCAGAGAGATGTTTTGTTACAGAAGTTTGAATTTCGCACGTCGACGTTGACGCCGACGCCATTTCCTGCTTCCGGTTTATGCTTGACTCGCCCCCCTGTGGCGAATAATGGTACTGCGGCCATTTTTGAAGAACACTGACGAAGTGTTGATTAAACTTTATTTAATTGAGGCTGCAGTTTATGGTGCTGTTGATGATGCATACTGATGTTTCTTTAAAAAAAAACAAATTATAGATGGGTGGACACAATATTATAAACACAAAGACATTTACATATTAAGAGACAAGCAAATACAGATGTTTCCTTGGGTGCATGTTACAATCAAACGACTAACATTCTTGCATGCTTTGTAACATTGTACGAAAATGCTTAACGGGTAACTCCACCAATTTTCACATTAAAGTGGGTGTACAGGTCTTGATTAGTACAACTGCATATGTAAAAAAATGAGTAAAAAGGCTTTTGTGGAAGCTGCATGTAATCTACTAAATTGCCTCCTGTGATGTCATTCGGTGGCTAAATTGTATTGTGGGTAATGTAGGCGGCAAGTTTTGATCCACTGGCAGAACACTGGCCTGGCCACAAACATACATTCATGTGCATTCATTAGCAGGATTATACAACCTGTAGGATGGAAAGCATCCTGTGTGTGAACCACTGTACTTGACCCCAAAGGTATGTGACTGCAGTAGCTGGCTGACCAGAGATGAGTATTTATGGTGTCAGAAGGTGTGTGTGCCTTCACCTGCACAACTTCTCCAGCCTGTAATTAGGACACAGTGAGAGGTGGGCTCAGGGCCCACTACATGCATTTTACGTAACAGACCCTTGTAATGACTGTATACGAGCACTCTCACTGCTGCAGTTTTCCACATGCAACAGTAACCATTTCTCTTGTCCTACATCTAATGCACTAGAAATGGACAACTTACTGCACCTGTTCTTGTCAGTCAGTTTTAATGCTCTAACTACAAAGAAATCCTGCTTCCTAGGTCTTGAAACAGGCCACAGCAGACACATTTTTGCCTTTAAAAAGTAAGAAATACTTGCTAACCAAAAGAAATATTATATCCCGACACTTAGCTGACACTGACAGACAGCTGCAAAGGAATTTCAGTGATTGATTGGTGGTCGCCCTGTGTTTCTCATGGTCGTTAGGGAAGGAGTTGGTCGTTAGGGAAGTAACTGGTGGTTAGGGGACGTCCAGGTGTCAGCGGGATGACAAAACCCCTCATTTGGTTTCAGGGGCAGCTGGCCAGGACGGGACAGAGCGACATCAAACAACCCACAGCTGGAGGAGAAGAGAGGGCGAGTGTGAGGCAAGTGTGAGGAGAGGAGAGGAGAGGAGAGGAAACTAGACAAGAGATGAAGAGAGGAGAGGAGAGGAGAGGAGCAAATGAAAAGAAGATGGGGAGCAGAGAGGAAATTGAGAAGCGAGAAAAATGGGGGATGTAGGGGTGTTGAGATAAATTTCTGTTGACTGTATTATTCATTCATGAGTGCCTTTTACCATTTTGTCTTCCTTTCGTCTTCGTCTTCTTGTGGTCAGTGTGGGACCGACACACATACACATCGAATTACTGACAACGCAGAGAGACACTGACTAAAACTCATTTTAAATAGTCACATATGGGGGATTCTCAGGGAAGCAATAGAACAATCTCAACAATCCAAAATCTATCAAATCTCCATGAGCTCACAATTTTACTGCGCTTTAAAACATATTTTCAATGTACTGTAACATGCTCTAAGCCAGTGGGTGTTACCCCCCCCTCTGGGTCCTTTTATGAGATAAAACTCAAGAGAAATGTTTTTGTCTTTCTTGAAAAAAAAAATCGAAACGGTTGTAATGCTTTTTAGGACAAGTTCTGTTACAGTCGATGGGTTTAACAGACAGCGCAGGCCTTCCACGGCCACGGCCAGCCTGTGTTTGTGTGAGTTGGCCAGTTATGTTTTACATATACAAGCCTCAGTCGTGAATCATAGCAGTTGTGCATAACAAATGCCATTACCCAAATCCCAATATAATTGCACCAGAAACTGCAAAAAATGCAACATACCGGATAATTGTAGTATCAACCCCGTCTGTATATGTTCATGGTTTGTCTGTGTACTGAATGCATGCGTGGCTGTGTGCTTGTATTTATCGCTGTCTGAGCAAAGCTGTGTGTAAAGGAGCTGCTGTGCCACTTCCAACAGCTCTCATGGACTCATGCTATGTGTGTATAATCAGACATGGCAGCTATTAAGCTGTCACAGTAGAAGACAGACGCTGCAGTCCTAGCAGTGCCTGTCTTGGACAGAATTCCCAGTATTCCCTCACAGAGTTTCGGAGGCTCCCACAATGCCTGTGTCATAGCTCAATGACTATCGGCTATTCATTTTTGGGGGACCGGCGTCTTAGATCTGGCTGTGTGCCAGAGAGAGGGAGTAAGAGTAAATAACAGCATGTGCTGTATGTTAATGTGATCAAATGTTTGTGTTAAGTATGGAGTTAATAGCATATTTATGCTTTGTGTTGCAGGATATCGGTGTCCTTTCGTGTCTCAGGTCAAAGGGCAAAGTGCCAAACACTCACCCAGACGGACAGACGAATGCAGACAGGGGCATTAAGAGAGAGGAAACGATACACTGGCGTCGTTTCTCTCCCTTCTGCCTCCAGCATCCTCATGAGGCTTCACAGAGCTTTGCAGAATCACAGTCTGCTTGTCTCTCTCATTCATGCTGCTTTCACGGTGACTCGATTGATTTACAGTGTATTATGAACATTGCATCATAATGGTTTATCCACACATATGTGACTCGTATATCCTTCTAGGATTGGGCACAAGGCATAGCCCAGGGGCCCGAGGGGGGGGGTCAGGCAGCAGAGATTCAAAATATGTACAAAAAGATACAAGAAAAGGCTACTTAGAACTTGAAAACAACCACAAAGAGACAGAAGGTGACTACGAAAGAGACACAAAACGACCACGAAGAGAAACAAAATGGCCACAAAGGCACAGGGAAAGGCTACAAGGAACTGCAAAACAACCACTAAGAGACACAGATGTCCACAAATATCCACACAATGCTATAATTAAACACCACATGACAACAAAGATCAACAAAAACACTCCCAAAGCCAGATAAAACAACCGCAGAGACACAAGAACTTCAGAACAACCATTAAGAGACACAAAGATAGAACAAGTAGCTAAAACAAATGACCAAAAAGAGACATAAAACAACCACATAGAGACACAAAATAACCACAGAGATGCAAAGTGACCACGAAGAGATGCAAAACAGCCACAAAGAGATGCAAAGTGACAAAGAAAAGTTTCAAAATGACAAACTGTCTGCGTCTCTATGAGTTGCATTCTAAGAGTGGGTGGCATTTACATGCCTGTGCCCAGGGCCTACTGCCTTGGTAATCTGTCGCTGTGCCTACAAAAGCACACACTATCACAATGAAACAGAGGTTGAAACAGAGAAGTTGGGGAATTCTCAGCTTTGGCAATTTCACACCCATGTTGTGAGCAGCTGTGGTGTCAATCAGCTGGTAATCTAAGGGAATAAGCTTTCTGAGATCTGATATGTTGTTTCTGCCACTCCGAGCAGAAACAACGAGCGCTATGCAGGTAAGAAGAACGCAACATCTCTGCTCTAATCCCGTCGAAGTTACAACTCTCATCTGCCCTCAACCCCGACATGAAACAGTGGAAAGTTAAAAAAAAAAAAAAAAAANNNNAAAAAAAAAAAAAAAAGCCAGGCAAGCTCCACTACATAGTGTGTCTAGCCCTCTTGCCCAGAAATGAAGCATTCAGCCAGGGGAATATATTGCACCCATATGTGTTTGATCTTCTCCAAATCATTTATGTCCATGTAGATATTACCATAACCTCTCCAGATGAAGATGTTGGGAGAGTGTGACTGTGGGGGTTTTGAACGCTGGCCAACATATTTACGGTCATTTCTGAATCGATCTGGTTGTTCCCCGACATGGTATGGTGATTAACTGAGTCACAATAAAGCTGGCATCCCTTGGGTGTGAATCACTGATGAGGGGATACTGATTCACTGCAGAGCACCATGGCACTTTAAAAAATGTTTTCAGCACAGAGAACGAAAAGAGAGAGAAAAGTGATAAGCCGTGAGTAGATTTAACATATTTTTTCGATTATCCTCAATCCACTGTGGTATTTTTAATTTAGATTTTTCATCCTTCATTCTTTCCATCATCGGTGAAATGAGGAAAAAAAAAAAAAATGGAATAGCTCAGAACAAGAAAGAGAAGTGAAGTGAAAACAAGAAGTGGGTGGAGAAGCCAGAGCAAGATCAAGAGTGATGTGTGTCCAAAAAGCCTTACAATCTTGCATGACGATTCACGGGGAGAGATGTTGTTTTTGGATATGCTCTCGGATATGCTGCAGCGAGCCTGTCCTCATGCCACAAGCACACATCGTGAACTGTCACAACATTCGTACCGAGGTGCAGAGTGGGTGTGATCTCAGTTTGAGGCAACTCTCTTAAGAAAAATGTGCCACAAGACTTTCCCTCAACATTGCTCCTCGCATCCCTCCCAAGCTTTGCCTCCTCTCCCTCCCACCCCTCAAGCCAACCCCACCTCACAAACACAACACTCCCCCGTTAAACATGTGTGTGTATGTGTGTGTGCGAGTGTCCTCCTCTCTCAGTTTCTCCATGGCTGGATTGTGGCAGCAGCTCGGCTCCCTGCGGCAGGGTCGAGCTCTGGCTCTCCTCCACTTCGTGTGTCTTCTCTACCTGCCCTCAGGTGCTCTCCCATGGGATAACAAAGCCGGCTCGCCCCCTCTGGAGGTAAGACATCCACGTGGTCACGGAGCAAAAGTGGAAATGCCATTCATATCTAGCTGCGTGCATGTTTCAACTCGTGATTTAATCGTTTAAGCTTTTTAAGAGTTGCATTAGTGATATCGTTCATAAGTTATACTCTTAGCTTGTAATTCTATGAAAGAAATCATCACTGTAACGGATATATTTTACTCGAGCTTTTTGGAATTTGGTGGTCGTTTGCCCACTACAACTAAAATCCTGCCAGAATCAGACACTGGGGATTAACTACACAATAGACCTCTGGTTTGCTTTTGACTTCCAGGCTAACTAATCACTAGCAGATCGAGATATATATCAAAGCAACAGAAAGGGAAGAACCAGGAGGGCCCATAAAAATAGACATAAATATGAAAAGAACAGAAGGAGTAAATTCCAAACTTGCAACATAGAGATCTGCACGAAAAGGTTCCCCAACTCAAACCAACTGTTGGACTGGACTGAGTAAGCTGTGGGATTTCCAGAAAAAGAGAGGCAGAGAAGGAGAGAGGGAGTTGGAGAGCAGGGGGAACGAGAGAGAAAAGCGCAGCAATGTGATCCAGCGGAATTTATGATTATACTGTTGAAACACATGCTTGTGATGGTGAAAACATGGCACAGGGAGCACACGCAGAGTGTCTGCAGATGTATGTACTCGAGCTGGGGGGGGGGCACACGCTGTGTTTGTACCTGTGGCTTTGGTTCTGCATAAAAGTGTGCGTATGTGTGTGTTGGCAGGGCTTTCAGGTGGTGAAGGGGAATTTCTCTCGCATGTTCCTCCGTGTTGGCTACCATAAGATTGTAGAGATTCCAGCAGGGGCGCGTAACATCACTGTACGGGAGACAGTAAAGAGCCGGAGCTACCTGGGTACACACACACACACACACATGCACAGCATACACACACACACACACACACACACACACACACACACACACACACACACACACACACACACACACACACACAGAATAACAAACACCAGAGTGATAAATGAACTTGGGGTTTCCCTCCAGCTCTGCAGACCAAAAGCGGTGTCTCAATCATCAACGGCAACTGGGTCATTGACCGGCCGGGGGTCTTCAGTGCTGTGGGAACACAGCTGACGTACCTGCGACCCAACGAGATCCGCTCTCGTAATGGAGAGTCCATCACTGCGCCGGGGCCCCTGACTGAGGACCTGGACGTTTATGTGAGGCGCAATGTGGCACACAGTACACGAGCAGCATCCTCTTTATGTCCCTTATTCAAATGCACAAACTCTGTATGCAAACAATACTTGTTCTACAATACTACCACGTGTCACCACTCACTCTCCGTCTACATTCCCCTCTCTCTCTTTCCTTCCCTCTTCCAGTTGATCTACCAGCAACCGGGTCCCAGTGTACACTATGAATACAGCATGCCTTTACAGAACACACACCCCACCCCTGAGCCTGACACACCTTCTGATATCCTACCACTGGGTGAGTGCATGAACACACAGACACACAATTCAAAGCTATACATGAGTGACCCTAAACGACCACAGTGCCATTTGTTTCATACCACTGTTCCCTCAGGGGGCGTAACACATAACAGATGCCTCTGTTTGTGCGCGCATGTGCTGTGTGAGCGTGTGCGCGTTCAGTTCAGGTTTCACTTCAGGGTCATGGTAACGCCAAAATGTATCATTTTCAGCAAAATTCTCATTTTGAAAATTTAATTAGAATTTCGATAACATTCAATACAGGCAGGCGGCCAGACTTTGTTCTGGCGAAGAGCTCTTAACCGCACGCTGAGACAATAATCTGTCACTTGGGCCAGATTTGATTTCATTACCTAATATTTAACCTTCATTAAAGAGATTAAAGACATTTTGGGCCTGTTGATGCTGATAAATGATAATTTCATTACCAAAGATCTCAAAAAAACTAATGTTCTTATAGTCTCTGCACATCCATACAGTTGTTCATAATTGTAGCCAATCGGACCCTTACTCTAGGTTGATGGATGGTGGAGCCATGCTCTGAATTAAAAGTACATCTACATGTCTATTGCACAGTTATTCATCCACTATATAGCACCATCAAAAGTTGCAAATGATAATTGTGTCGATGATATGTACTCTACTTTTTGGCAACAATACACAAGGCAATGAGTCACATTTGATAGATATTAAAATTACTGCCGTGTGCCAAATAATGATGATTCACAAGCGTCCACAGGTTCACATAACTGTTCACTATAGAATAAACTACATTGTCTTTTACAGAGAAGTGAATAAATAAACAGGGGAATAGTCTTAAAATTCCCTTTGTTGGTCGTCACGAACACGGCTGGAGATGTTTGTGGCGTGTGTGTTTTTTGTTGCCACAAACACACCTGGCAATGGTCAAATGTCTCCTTAATAGTATCCAGTGATGTCAAGCTTTTAAATGATGAAATGCAGTTTTTTGATCGTGGTCACTGGCTTAGCAGCCTTCACCCCTAGCTTAACTTCACCGCCGCCCACTCTATATCCCAATATGTAAGTCGGCTCATACTCTTGTAATATGAACTTGATATGACACATTTTGCAGAAATGTCATCATGGTGTACAGCCTATGACACGTACAAATGTGACGTATGAGTCTTTTGCAGAAACGTGACCTTCCAGCATTTCAACCTGGCCACGGGTCTTGACCCAAACAGGTGAAAATAAATGTAAGCAGCAGAGTGAAGGAGGTGTTAAACACAGTCCATGAGCCCAAACAGAGAAAGAAAAAACAATTAAGGGGGACTGAAAGATAAAAGGCCAAAATATCAAAGACCTAAAGGACCTTTAACATCGTCTTATCTTATTTTACCCCATAACCTTTAACTATTCAAAGTTTCAATCCACTTTACTGCCTTTCTTCTTATACCCCACCCTTTAACCTTCAACTGTCTAGTGAGGACCGTTGACCCGTCCAGGACAGTTGAGGAGGTCCACCAAGGTGATGTCGCCAACAATGACATCATTGAAAAGAAACCCCACCCTAACAAGGTTCAATCTGACCCCAGCGTGACCGCTGACCCTTGGCCATCCTACACGTGGGCAAAGAGTGCGCGCACAGAGTGCAGCACAACCTGCGGCACCGGTGAGGAAAAACATTTCAAGCAAAGGAGGATGATATAATGCAAAACACAAATTCAGTCTTATGTCCAATGTCTTCATGTCGCGAAATAAAGATTTACATCATTGCTATGGATACCGTCATATCTTTGCACACAAACACACGTTCTCCCGCTTTAATGTGCGTTTGTGTTTGTGTGCGTATGCGTGTGCACTCACCAGGCAGGCGTCTGGTCCTCTGGGAGTGTGTTGAGAAAGAGTCCCAGACGACTGTTCCTGCTGACTTTTGTGACCCTGCCCTCAAACCAATAAACCAGGAAGAGGACTGCAACATCCAGCCTTGTCCTGCATAGTGAGCAGCACACACACCTGATGTCCCATGCATTAGTTGTGACACACACACACCACACACACACACACACACACACACACACACACACACACACACACACACACACACTTACTGTATGTTGTTTTAGTTTCAGATGGTAGAGTGAATCTCAGGGTAAAGCTTCCATCACTCAAACACATTCCAGCCATAAGTTAGTCACAGACGATCACACTGACTCACTTTGATGTGGCTTCGGTTTTCATGTCTTGCGGTAAATACCACTACATCTTACTGTTGCCAATATGAAGAGGGGGATTAACTGTAAGTGTAGTTGTGGGTCCGCCCACAGTGTCAGTGATCCATGACAGCTGTCAGTCTGAAATATATATTCTTTATTGGAAACGCAGCAGCAGCAGAGGACTGGAAAGCCAAAGTTTCAGTGGTAATAGAACAGGGAGAAACATCTGAACACAAAGCACAAATTATTTTTCTTTGTTTCTCTTATGATCTTTTGGACGAAACTACAGGTTCTATTTTGCCATGTGTAGACCGAGGTCAGCTGACCGCACACAATAACTGTGGTCAAAATGAAGACAGAGAGCTTGGACAAACTCTGCTTGTGAAAGGTCATCACTAAATATGTAACCACATCTTTTGTGATGGTCTCTGTCTCGATTGGCTGACAGCTGGGATGTGGGGGAGTGGTCAGAGTGCAGCAGGAAGTGTGGACCCGGCACTCAGCATCGCCAGGTCATCTGCCGCCAGGTCACTCACGTTCATGCCACTGGGACGGAGACAGCTGTTACTGTGGCACCGGAGCTGTGCGGGTTGTCTGATAGGCCGGAGACCAAGTCTTCATGTCAGCTGAAGATTTGCAGCCAGTGGGAGATACGATCGGAGTGGAGCCCGGTAGGAAAACACACACACACACACACACACACACACACACACACACACACACACACACACACACACACACACACACACACACACACACACACACACACAACCCTCACCCTTCGTGATACAATGATCTAATATGGTAAAAAAAAAAAAGTTCTAAGTAAAAGTCCTCTCTAGAAAAAAAGCAGAGACCTGCCCTTTACAGGGATGTACCCAGAATTCTTTGACTGCGGTGACCCAAGTGGAGCACAGAACTATGCAGTGGTGGCATGAAGTATGTGCATGCACACGTTAGAATGGCATTGATTTACCATTTCTTATATCAACTTTTATTACAGACATAAGTGTCGTACAGTTTCTCACATTCCTCATATTTTATATTGGCTGACGCTTAAAGTGAAACTCTCACCAAAAAAGCAACCGAGGCTATTTGTGATTAAATATGAGTCAAACCTTCGTATAAATTGCCAATCACGAGGAAAGAGGCACTTTTAAGATTTACCATGGTGTCATTTTTGGGTAAGCTAATTTTCAATGGATTACTGGGGCACTGGCATGCTAGCTTAAAAATCACTATTTTTTTTTAAGGCTCGACAACAAAAACCTTCTTTTTAGTAAACTCTGCGTACACAAACAACTTTCTCAATGCTCGTGTTCATGTGTCGAGACCCTGGTGATACTACCAGCAAGTTTCATGTTGTGTGGAGCGTTCTTAGTGTTTTAAAAGCAGCGATTTTGATGCTAGCATAAGAGTGCCCCTGCACCCCATTGAAAATTAGCTTGCCTGAGAACGAAACTACGGTAAATCTTAAAAGTGCCTCTTTCGTCGTAATTATGCTTTATACGCGAATGTTTGACTCATATTCAATCACAAATAAAGCCTAGGTTGCTTTTTGGCGAGAGTTTCACTTTAAAGCCTTAACAATGATGGACGCCAAAAAAGGGACACATACAAAAGAAACCATATAGTTTAAAGATACTTGTTCAGACTAAGGTTCTACCTCTCACGGGGCAGACAGCCAATCATACATTAGGATAATAAGATGAGCACGTTTTTTTTTGTGCGCAAAATTTTACTCTGCAAAGTAACACATAACGTCAGAATGTTTGGAGTAAAAAAGTATAACATTTGCCTCTCTGTTTTCCCTCACCCCTCTCTCTCCCACCCTCTGTCTCCCAGTGTTCAGTGCCTTGTGGGGTGGGCCAGCGCAGCAGGGAGGTGGTGTGTGTGAACAACCTGGGCGATGTGGAGGAGGATGAGGAGTGTAACATGAACCTAAGGCCAGAAACACTACAGAACTGCGATCAGGGAGCCTGTGCACGCAGCTGGTTCACCTCCCTCTGGAGCCAACAGGTAACACAGAAGTGTGTGTGTGTGTGTGTGTGTGTGTGTGTGTGTGTGTGTTTGAGGCAAATATGACACAACAGAAATCATGTTAAAGTATTGATGTGGCAGTGGCACTGGTTAATATACATGTGCTGGTGTGATATTCCTCAGTGCTCTGCAGAGTGTGGTAGGGGCAATCGAACCCGGAGCACAGTGTGCCTGATGGATCATGTGACTGATCTCCCATTGGCAAGCTGCGAAGGGGAACGCCCACCAGAAGTGACATCGTGTGACTCAGGCCCCTGCCAGAACCGCCTGGAGTGGTACACCGGTCCCTGGGGTCAGGTAATTTACATGCACAGATACACACATCATCCATTCGAAGTTTTTCCCCTTACACGTGTGTTTCTCTCTCTGTGTGTGTGTGTGTGTGTGTGTGTGTGTAGTGTTCTGCAGAATGTGGGAATGGCACACAGACCCGTAGTGTGGCTTGTATTTTCAACAACAACGGCCACATGGAGGTTGTGGACAACTCAAAATGTTCCAGTCTCTCTCAGCCAATCACAGCTCAGGTCTGCAGACTGAAGCCATGTGGTGTCCAGTGGTATGTCACAGAGTGGAGCGTGGTAAGTGTCCTAAAGTCTGTCCTTCTACCATGCAACCATTAACCCTATATACTTTGGCTTTGAAAACAACATCCTGCTTACACACTTTATTCTGGAGCTTTTAACAGTATCAGATGGTCTTTATCATTGGCATGTCATCCGACCTGGATCGAAATCCCGTGTTAAAAAATTGCGGTGGACCTTGAGTTGGGATTTGTCAGATCATAATTTATTAACTCGTTGGGATAATTCAGCATGACGATCATGAACGGTTAGAACACCACAAATGAAATCAGTCACAGCATTGTCTCCACTGTTAGATACAACTAAAGATATGTGAGAAAAAAAATTGTTCGTTTTTCAAAAATGATTTGTATTCATTTAACTTTACAGCTGCTGGTAACACAGTGCTGTCCACATTCAGCCCTCAGATGTACTTACACTGCTTTTTGTTTTTATCACCTCAGTGTTCACGCTCCTGCGATGGTGGCTACCGTGTGCGTGAGGTGCGTTGTCTTGCAGACAACATTGCCCCAAGCAACCGCTGTGATCCCACTTTGACCCCAGAGAACCGTGAAGAATGCAACAAACAGCCTTGTTTGGCTGAGATAAGTAAGTCTGCAGAGCAGCGCTGTAGACTGCTCCCTCCCGCCAAGCCTTGCACACAGTGTTCTACGCTACATTGCCAAGAGGCAGTAACAACACATTCGGTCACATTTTTAATCAATACCAAAATTTGCTTTTACCATGTAAAATATCGCTTTGGCATGGAAATGTAGAATTTCAGGCAAGGCAGCATCGAGTTAAAGCTAGCTGATTTCGCTACAGATACACTTTTCTAAATTTACTGTCTCTTTCCAACTGCTTCTTCTTTCAATGAATAATCCATTTTGATGATAGAACATTTAGTAATGCATTAAAATGAAGCAGAAGCGCAATCACACCATGACAAAAACAACTGCTAAACTAGGCTAGCAGTCTTGCATGATTAGTTTAGGCCTGCTAGCCTAGCTTAGCTAGCTGTAACCAACATCTCAATGTCACACTGTCATCCTGAAGTGTTGATGTTTTTTCCTAAAACTGTAGTTGTGTGAAATAGTGTTGAAATAATCTGCTTTAAAATGTGTTAAATTGGTCAGTTTCTGTTGGACTAACCTGCCCCCAGTTAGTTCCATGTCTTTGTGGGGCAGTCTAGACGCAGGTGGGTCAGAGTTCACAGGAAGGTTTGATGACTCATGTATGAAAGAAACTCCCTGCACAAATTCATCATGTGCATTCAGGAACCAATCTCACAAAGATCAATTGATAAAACGCATTTTTCTCTTTGTCCTTTGCAGATCCATCATGCAGCGATCAGTATCATAACTGTATGGTGGTGGTTCAAGCCCGACTCTGCATTTACCCTTACTACAGAAGTGTGTGCTGCGCCTCCTGCTCCCGTGCCCAGAAAACATACCCCAACTCGCTTGAAAAGAACTACATCCGCAGGTGATGCTGCCACCTCAGGTCGCCGGTCAGTCGGGGAAAAAAAAAACCAGCACTGTGAACGTGATGCTTATCTCCGTTTGGAGCGCCTCAGTATGTGGGAATATAGGGCATGGTTTAATATTCTGTCCCTCCTGACTGACTGAGTAATCAGCTGCTTTCTTATATTTTGTGAAAACCGCCACACACACACACATACACACACACACACACACACACACACACACGCACACACACACACACACACACACACACACACACACACACACCACAGCTGGCATTGTTGCTAAAGTGCGTGCTTGTTTCATCTTACTGCAAACTGGATGAAGAATAACCTGAAACCTTTTTAATCTCATGCCAACACACTCACTGACACTACAATACTTCACTATGTATAGGTCTTAGGAGTAGGAGTTTATAGGAGTTTTGATTCTTAATGCAACTTTAAACTGGACTGGTCACATTTGGTGATGTACTTGTATATTTATTCTTAATAAATGATGTATAACGTCTGGTACTGTTGTTTGTGGTATTATTAAACATGCCACAGAGTCTACTTGTTGAAATGTCTCATTCTCATTCTCATTTTATTTGGATCTCCATTAGCTTTGGCAAAGCCATTGCAAAGCCATTGCTGTTCTTCCTGGAGTCCATACCCAGCAACATAATCTTTTCACTGCAGTACACAAACACAACGAGTAACATCTCAAATTCTAAAACTGCTGAAGTAATTACTTAAGCCCAAGTCAAAAACTAGGTCTCTCAAAGACCTGAAAAGGTAAATACCATTTTAACAACGCAGCAACCTCCAGCTGAGGCATTAAGCCAACACAGAAGTGCCAAAAACTGCCGTTCCTTGAATGCCTCTTCAATCCCCATGACAGCCCATGTTCAAATCCCTTATTATTAATGAATTAAAACAAACATGGTAACTAACCCAGGTACAAAAAACAACTGTGGTCTCTATGGCTAATTTGCCTACTCATGACAACTGTACAGGGACAAGAATATATATTATATATTATATGACTTTTTCATTTAAATAAAATTAAGCATAATCATATATTATGATACTGGGAGCTGCATACATGTAATTTGCATTATAAATGTACACAAAAGAAACACTAGAGGACAGAAAGATCCAAAGGTCAAGGTGAGTGCTGACAGAGGCAACACTACTGTTGGCTGCTGTTGCTTGCTAGCTTATAGCTAATGTTCAGTGAGGTATTCTGGCTGTGTGGGGCAAATAAACCCACAATCAAATTTGCATGAGTGACTCGATTGAACGTCCCTGATGTACTGTCTTAGGAAAATATTTCAATGTTTTCCACAGACCCAATATCATGGTGTACGTGTTCATGCTGCCCATTTCCCCAACACAGCAATCATTCCAGTCAAGAAGAGATCACATCGGCTTTGTACTCATTCAAGATAGTAATACCTTTGCTTTAATGGGACTGACAGCATGTAAAAGGCCATAATTCAATCACAAGAACTTAAAGCACAGAAAGAAACATTAAATGAACACCAATGACAAATGCGCATTGCATTCTCTGTTTCTGATAAAACAAATTAAGAGTAGCATGGGGACCAAAACTCTTTTACATACACTCTCCCATTTTGTTGCTATACATGATCTTGAGTAACGTTCCCGAGGTGCTCCTTAGTCTTTTTCGGTGTCTGTGGATGCAAGGCTGCACTGGTAGGTCCATGCTAGTAGGCTGCTGGGGAAGTGTGATAGGAATAGAAATGTTTAGGGCGAGCCTGGGCTTTTGGCTTTGAGGGATGCAGGGTCCACATTCACCACCAATATCCATGGTTTGTCTTGACTAAATTGCTCGGACACCATTACCCCGAAAACATTCAAGGCTCGCTTTCCATGCTAATCAATCCTAACCAATTCTAAATATATATGTATATATATATATTTACTCATAGACACCAAGCTGGGGTTTTGTGAACAGAAATGGCAGCCACATGTCTTTTTTGCATTTTTTTTTCTCTTGATAGCTCTTTTTTTTTTTTTTTGCTTTGTCCTTGGCATTGGGTACCAGACAGTAAGACGTTAATGTTATTGTTACTGAAGAGTTTAACAATAAGCTCTCTAAAAACATAATCATTAGCTTCCCCCTCCCTCCCCACATTGTCCTAGAATTGAACAATCACCATTTATACAAGTCAGTTCTGAAAATACAATGGCAAGTGAAAGTTTCCACCAATATTTCATTGTGAACAGAAAAAAATATATTTCACTCCCCATCTGATTTGTTCAGCTTATCAAATGCAATAACTGGTTTGTTTTATTTGTAGCATCGTACCAACATTCACTGATTTCAATATTGTAGAAGTTTTACAAAGACATAAATATAGTAGGATACAATACAGTAAAAAATACAAAATAAAGTTGATATAGTTTTCTTCTTAAATGATAATTTACCAGAGGCAAACCCAGAAATGGATCTTTGACACTAGGCAAAAAACACTAGAATTACCCCCTGAGGTCAAATGATAAAAGAATAGCCATGTCTCAAACCAAAGCTTAGTCCCAGGTTACTCACTACTTTTATGTTATTTGTAAGTAGTGTACTATGTACACGACTATAGGCAAAATGTGGGTGTCCTGTGCGACACATAGTCAAGGTGTACTATTCAAGTGCACTAGTTTGGGTGTTATTACTACACTAGCGAGACGTTAAGCTAAGGAGAACTTGAAGGCACAATTATCTGAGGCAGAATATGCCATGAAAAACAAAACTCAACAGTTGTGGTATTGAGGGAATACGATTTATAAAGGGAAAGAACAAAAGGGGAAATTAAAGTTTTACAGTTTCAGGTATGGTTTAGGTCTAAGAACGACGAGGCAGTGAATCAAGTTAAGGCCAAATTACTTAAGATCGTCCAATCAGAACGCTCAGACAGTAAAGATGATGTTAGACCTGACAAACCGCACAGATTTGCAATACGATATCGGTTTCAATACCACAACCCTTTTCTACATTTTGTCATAGCCTGGCTCGCTACATAGATATTTCTTCTCAAGGTTAGGTCAATTATATTAAACAAGGCTTTTTTTGAGGTTGTTATGCACAATAATGTATAAATGTATGTTACAAGAATATACATGGGCTTCAGTCGATAATATCTCAGTAAGGAGTACATCCAAGCATTCAGGGTGAGGACTTTGGCTTTGAAAAGTTAGTCTACATATGCACAAATATGAAACACACGTAGAAAATGCACCATAGAAAAAAAGGACATGGAAAATAAAACTAAAAAACAGAAAAGAACTTAATGGCTCACACACTGATCTACTGTCACGTACGACCATTTTCTCACACAGAACCATTTCCTCACAAAAAAAAAATATATATAAACACAAAACAAAAAGAAAGTTTTCAAGTTTCACCTTTTCGTACCCCTCACATTTTATCTGTGTTTGCAGACTTGTTCAGGGTTGAAATGGAACAAGAAATACAAAAAAGGAACAAAGGCTGGGGTTTGGAGGGCTTCAAGGGGTAAAGTTCAAGTTTGTCATTCCTCATGTGCAAGTCAATATAAAAATGCTACAACTCGTACAACTCTCTTGTCAACAAGACAGGTTCAGGGCAGGCCGAGTCCCCCCTGTAGTTTGCTAAATAAAAAGGGGCTCGGAAATTGGCAGGACAGCTTGCTCAAAAGTGACGCAATGCACAGTCTCCACTCCCTGTATGTATTTTTTTTTTTCCTCCAGCTCTTCACCTCCCTCTGTCTATCCATCCATGTGAAGGAAGAGCAACTGTGGGAGTCTGCAACATTACATCAAGAGCCAAAACAAGATCTTCATCCTTTGTCTCTTCTCTCTTATGGCAGAAGAGTCATCTCCGTCCTCTACTCTGAAACGCCATCCCTCACTCTTTCGTTCCTATGACTTCGGCTTAGGTTGGCTATCCCATTCAGGGTTTTTTTTTTTTTTTATACCTCCATGTGTCTCTCACTCGCTGTCAGTCTCTAGGTCGGAGTCAGACCACTGCACTGGGCTCAATTTCCCATTGCGCTGGGCATACTCGATGACTGCTGTGTAGCAGAAGTAGTACTGGTCCCAGGTCTGGATGCTGAAAGCCCTCTGTGTACGCATCCGCCGCACCGTCTGACGGACATCTACTGTGCCGATGTCCTCCAGCCGGGACAGGCAGATGTCCAGTGTACAGAACGTGCCTGGTAAAGAAGCATAGATCAAGAAGTTACTCAAGATAATCGCGTATCATGCACGTGTAAACAAGAACAGGGTAGACTGCACAGACACAACACCAGAAGAAAATGTGAATCTCTAGGACTAGGTATGACTTAATCGTTTCACTTTATTTATTTTTTTTTATTGTTAATCATTTTACAAACTTAATGTAAGAATGTTAAAACCACCTTGAATATTGCTGAAGTACTCTGCGGCTCCATATTAAATGAATGTGTCCAAGATTGTCATGTATTGAAAAGCTGGTCTCGAATGCTTACTCGGATTTCCACCCTACTTTACTTTTGCTTTTATTAGAGAGATTGTGATTTAAAGTCATTATTGAAAGTGGAAACAGACAACTTTCCCCCTCCTAGCATTTCCAAGTGGTATTATTGTTGGCGCTGCAGTCAAAGACAACTGGATCGTTTCTGTTTTCCTCAGAGTTGCAACAACCAAGAACACAGGACGAACTGTGAATTCAATTTTTCAATTAGTCTTTAACGGAGACATAAAAGCCGAAATGGTGCTGGGCTGATTTCATGCCTGGTGGCAGACAAAACGGCACAGTGAAAGTGAGGTTTAGAGGGAAACTAAACTAAACACAGATTGTTTCTTGACTTAGCGCAAAAACGTTGTCTAATTTTAGACAGCATGCATATCAGTTAGGCTGAGTTCTTAAATTACTACTAATTAGGCAGCATTCAACGTTTTGGAACTCTAAAAACAAAATCAAAAACCAGGGTATTACACCAGCTGGTAGTGAAGATTATAAAAAGATATCTAGGCGTGCTAAATTTACACTCAGAGTATTCTATGAATGAACAAAGGGGCATATATTGCCATTAATGTATTGTTAAAGTTCATTTGAAAACACATTAATTCAAGTGTTTACCTGTACGGCCAATACCGGCACTGCAGTGCACAACCACAGGGGGGCCCCCTGGAGGCCCCGTCCAACTGGAGCCCAGGCTTTGGACTGCAGCCTCCCTCCTCTGAAGTACATGCTCACGGAAGTCCAGCATGGCTGAAGCACTTTTGGGCACTCCAAAGTCTGGCCAGCTGACATAGAGGTAGTGGCACACCTCCCTCGTCTCTCCTGACTAAAAGACCATAAAGGTGCACACAAGAATAAAGCAAGCAATTACACTCTTTCAACTCTTTCATGCCTGCCAGGCAACAGGCAGGCATGAGCATGATGGCCAGTATTCAGTGCAACTGTCAGATTACATCAAATGGAGATATATTAAAGAAATTCCACAGACAAAATCATTCCCACAGCAAAAGACATGCAGTCGGTGTGACTTACCTGTGTGTTGTAAAGTTCAAGATGGGAGAGTTTAAAGTCCTGAAACACCTGGATGTGTGTGTTCCTGACCAAGAAGTATCCATGCTGCTCAGTCCTGCCCTCCTCAAGAGGCCAGTACTGACCACACTTGACACGCCCGCGCTCTACCACCCTGAGACACATCGAATCACACAATCTCATCAGCTTTATGGCCACGTCTGTATACAAATAGCAGTCTACATGTGTATACATACTCTAATCACACATCTGACTTCAGAGGTAAATGACTCTTACCTGGTGGTCATGACAATGATAAGTACCATCTGTTCCCACACCATGCGCCAGAAGTCACCAAACGTTTTTGGCAAAGGACCTGAGGGACACAAAAGGCACTTTGATAAGAGGTAGGAACCAAACTGTACATTGCATCGAGGGCTATATCAAGTTGATAAGAGGTAGGAACATAGTTTGTGTAAAAAGCTGCTCACCCTGAGTTGCGATGTAAGCGTTGCCCCTCTTGTACCCATCCATGAAACTGGCATTAATGTAATCTGTTGTCTGTGAATAAACATAGCAGAACAGGGGTGAGACTCACTGCTCAGTGTAGGGAGCTACTGCCTCCTGTAGGAGGACACTGGACATTACCATTAACAGAAGAGGGCCCACAAAGGCCAGTCACTTGCGGCCAATGGTTAAAAGCAAAACCAGGGGCACGGAGAAATGCTAATCCACAGCAGATTCTGTCAATCTTCAATGTCTTCAGTTAACAAAATTAATTTAGTTGCCAATACCAACATTTATTCAGCAGCCATTATTTTGTCTTAGGGACTTTTTATAAGCTTGTCTTATTTTCATAGTTCTGGCAATTATTAGGGTCTGTCATGATAACATAGCGCTCATTTTACAAAAATAACGCCCTGATTGCCAAAAAGCGGGTCTTTCCTTTTAACCGCATATAATCCACTGTATATGATACTGTCAAGCATTCCACTTTCCAATCACATATAGCAGATACAATAGATAAAACGGGCAAATACACTACAAACCATAGACCTAGTTTTCCACATTTATGTCAGCAGCCAACCACTTGCTGATCATCTCATTGCCATTCAGTAACCACTCTGAATGGATGCAACATATGACAATTGCGACTATTGTTTTCTATGAAGTAATCTTATGAGAAGGAACTGCAGCCTAAACCTAATATGAATGATGTTGTCAGCAAACATTCATAAAATCACCTAACTTTGAGACAACATCTGCGAATGACATTAATCCAGAGAGAACTGAAGTTTCATACGAATGAATTATTACCTCATCCTCGTCGTCACAGAGCTGGCAGAGGCGCACTCGTGACTGATCCAGGCAGAGCACATCACTGTACCTGTTCTTTATCTGATTGGACAGTTTTCTGAAAAAGGTGGAATTGAAACAACGCAAGGCATCTGTTACATAACTTTGCTTTACCTTGGTACAGAGAGATTGAAAATACAGGAAGTAACCAGCAAGAGCTGTTGCAAGAATATATATAAATATTTGATCTCTTACTTGGAGTAGTCAAAGGTGCCTGCTGGTGGCTCCTTGCGGATCTCCTCATACTCCTGATAGATCCCCTTCTTCTTCTGCCTCTTTACGTGCTCCACCAGGCCGTGCACTGTCATGCCTCCCTGCTCTGGCATATGAACGGAGACCTCCATGTAGCGGTCCTCATCGTCAGGACCCCACGATGAAGAGAGGGGCGGAGACTGGGAGGATGGCTGGTGAGGGGGGCGAGGCAAAGACTTTTGGGGCAACGGAGGCACCCCTTCCTCCTCTTCCTCGCCATCCTCCTCGTACTCCTCTTTTACACCCTCATTCTGGGTGGAGTCTGTTGCAGTGTCGTCCACCGCGTCCTCGTCACCTTTATGGGAAAGCGGTGTGTCAGGGGGCGTGTCTGACTGGGGGGGAGCTTGGTGGCCGCGACCGTTCATGTTAGCATTGGGGCTAGAGCCACTAACGGCCAGGTTGGCCCCACTCATTGCTGAGCCGTTCCAGTGTTGGTGGTTCCCCTGCGGCCTGTTTGCAGCAGGGCTTTGCTGGTACTGTCCTGGGCCTCGAGTCCTGCCCTCCACCACACCGCAGTGGTTGTGTGGGTTAGCATTGCTATCATCGTAGCAGTTAGAGTTAGCCACAGCTAGCTCAGGCCCTAACTGTGTGTTTATGTGGGTGTGGGACAGTGTAGCGTCTGCACTTGTGTTGCTGCACTCCAAGCTGTATGAGCGCAGGAGGCTTCCCACACAGTCGTGTGTGTCATGTTCTTGTGTGTCACCCTGAACAGTGTTTGTGTGTATGTTAACACAGGACTGGATCCAAGCCACATGGCTATACTGGGATGTCCCACCCAGGTGTTCAGGGAGGGAAGAGACCGGGATGTGACTGGCAAGCTCGTGAGCTTTCACTGTGCACACCTGGTGAGTGGAGAAGGAATAAAGCACAATTTAAATGATGAATAACAACAAAACATCATACACAATATGAAATAACTTTAGATTAAGCGTATATACCCTTTCTCTTAGCTTCTCACGCACAAATAGGCGCAGAACCGCAAAGGGGGCTCGAAACCAAAGAGGCGACGACACAATGAAGACACATTTTAGACGAGCTGGAAAAGCGCCCTAGGAAACACAGACATCAAGCAGAGGAAAGAGTTTGTTTTTATTTCAGAGAGACTGTTTTGACACCAAAAACTTTAAGGCATGCGGATCAGAGAATAACAAAACGGGGGATGTTCCTTATAATCACCTTCAGCAAATTGAGGATCTTGACACAGAGTTCATAGTCAAAATTGCCATAGCTGGAGTTGGTCATGTCGTAGATAAATATGAGTCCGTCTCTTTGAGTTTGTAAACTGGGGAGAAATGAACAAGTTTTTCAAATTAAAAGCAGAGAAGGAGGGTAAAAGGAAGCTCTTTTAGCTTTAAAGTATTAGAAATAAATACTTTTTTTGTAATCATACCTTTGAAAAAATTAGAAATTAGTTTAGTTTTCTTCTTTTTACATTCAGGTACTTGTAGGAAAATTAACATAAAAGGTCTCAGGAATTGAAACACAGCTATCTGGGGAACCCTACCCTGCTAATACATATAAAAGCTACAGAAAAGCTGTATGTATGAACAATTCGGGCATCACCTCTCTATGGCTTTGTCCAGCTGATAGATGATGGCCTGCAGCACAGCTTTGTGGGTGGTGACATCTGGCCGATGGAGGCGAGCAGTGAAGAGTGCCAGAGCAGCGCCTTTTGCATCTCGGCCAGGCTGGAAGGAGCATTAACATTATTACATGCAAATTCATTATACAATTTATTCTATGCAAAAATATACTCCATTTCCATTCATAGAGACTAACATGCACATACACAAACACACACAACTCTTTTGAAGACCAGCATGTGCACCATTTTACTGTGTATCCTGGGGAGTAATTGTAAAATGATAAGCTGCAGTCACTTTGTGAAATGTAATTGCTTCGACACTCACCAGGACTGTAAATTTGCCACTCAGCAGCTCAGAGCGTAGGGGCTCCTCGTCAGGGTTGATATCGATGATGCCCTCTTTGATTCTTGTGTTCTAATTTTCACACACGACGGAAGAGACAGGATAGAAAGGGGGAGTCATTGGCTTCCAACTAAAATGTCATGTAAACAAACAGCATCTTAACACCTTATTAACTTGAATTTAGATCATGCCTGGTGTGGGTCTTCATATTAAAAGACCTGTCAATCAAAATGGAGCAGGTTCCAATCACGTGATTTGAATGTCATCTGCACTTGTGCCTTGAGCAACATTACTAAGATGAATGTTCCCTTCAAAATCTTAAGTATTTGTTGAGTGTTCATAATATCAACCATAACCATGGACAGCAAATAAGCCTGAAGAAATTACTCTCAACTAAAGTCAGAGTTGCAATATACAAAGGTCAGCTCAGAAATTTTGCAACTGGATATCTTCCCTACATCCTTTAGCCCAAATTAAGCTCAATGCCATCCTGTTGATAACAGAAAAGGTTAATAGTGATCTCACTTTTGTCACAAATGAAAGCCCTGCTGTACCTTGTATGCTTGGAAGAGGTCGATGGCTCTGGAGACATCAAACTTGCGGGCCATAAGAAACTTTACAGCTGTAGGTTGGGACACGAGCCCAGCACTGTGTGGCTGCTCCCTGCTACGCACCTCACAAAGGAACTCCTCCACAGCCTGGACAAACATGAGAGAGGACATGGAAGAAGAAAGGTGAGGCGTTGGTGTGCAAGGTGACACTTTTGCAGAAACATAATATTCAGATAAGGAGAACACGTAAAAATACACCACAATCTTGGAATATAGGGAATAGAGCTATAAGAAAAGAAAGACAGATGACACGATGTAGCGTGAGTCCGTCAATCAGGCCGTTCAGCTTTGTCATTCTTTGTCACAATAATGTGTGACACAGATGGCAGCAGCAGGCTGTGCCTCTGGAAGATGCCATAGATGAGAGCACTTATCTGCCAGGAGACAACAGTCTGCCTGTTTTCACCCGGGTGAGCTGCATCTGTCCTCCAAATATGTAACCAGCACAAGGAGAGTCTATGACTGGGTATAATGCACTTGAATCTACTCTCACACAGAAGAGAGAAGAATGCTGATGTCAAGTGAAAAACCAAGAATTGTTTGGCAGATGCGGTAAGTCACCCAAGCCCTGATACAGCTTGTCTCACAATCAATTCTGTTATTAGATGACTGGCTAGAATATCGAGACACCCATTAAATATATTGCATTTGCTATGCAAAATAAAAAGCAAGTAAATAAAACTTTATGATGCCTGCAGGGATGGTCTCTGTTGAAGGTAATGCAGTACACCACTGCATTATAACACTATAGGGAAACCCTACATCTATGACATCATGTCAGGAACATAATAAGGAGCCTACACAGAAAATCTATATTTGGTCATTTAACCACAACATCTGGATTTGTGACTCCCGGACTGTGACAAAGTCTGAACTCCGTGCCAAGAATGCACTGATTGAAACGCAGTGAAGTGGCAAGAAATACATGCACATGAAAGAAAAACTCTAACAAAACGTTGTCCTTGCATTACAAATCTAGAAGGGAGGGATCAAATCAAAAACAGATAATTACATCAAAGGGTACGACTGACAGCCCTCAAAATGGGATTAAAATATTTTACACCACCTTATCTTTCGATACATAAAGTAATGTGTGATTTGAGGGTACTCTTACAACAAATGTTATTACTGCACCACAAATGTCCTAAATCGGTGATGATGTTGCCATTACATGTTTAATAGTAAGATGGGATAGCTGCGGGGGGTCCCTTTAAAAATCACATGCGTTGGACAAGCTGTATTTTACCACCAATAACTGAATATCAGCCCCAAGATGGTTTTCTAGCCTTCGGTGGGGATAATCCAAGGTTAGGCAACAAGTCGCTGATTTCAGCAGCGAGTTAAAACTACACACATTTTATACAGTAAATGTTCTCAGAAGTATATCGTTTCACGTTGCAGTGAAGTGATGTTCGCGACCAAGAAACAGATCGGAAAATCTGGGGAGCAGTACAAGCGTCCCCTGCACTTTAGCTTATTATTGATCTGTTAACCTTGTGAATGCTAAATGAAGATATATATATATAAAAAAGTCACGTTAGCTCTACTATGAAGCTGTCATTGGAATAGCAGCGTGACATCTCATGTTTGCTATGTCTCATGTCAGGTCCACCCCCTTTACTAGAAAGTGATGGCAACAACAATGCTAGGAACCGGAGGATCACTTCTGTGAATTCTCGACCGTAAATCTGATAGGCAGGACACTGCTAGCTGGTTGGCTCAAAGCGAGCACTCGCGTTGTACGATGGGAGTCATGATCGTGGTCTGTCATGGTACATAATGACTATCATCACTTAAGGCAATCAGGGTTTGGTCATTTCGAACCTTCACACTTGGTCCAATGTGATTTTAAGCGTCTAGCCAGAGAGCTGTCGAGGAAATTCCCTGCAAGTCAACAATAGCTGTTAGCATTAGCCAGCGGCTAGGTTACATGTGGCAGCTGGATGGCTAACGACAGCGTTAAAGACTCTAAAAGCCACATGGATGGGGCAAACCACTGTTAACGAAACATTTACCAGTTAACGACAGTCATATAAACATATCAATGTTGTCCATCTAGACCGGGGTTACGAAGGGAGCCCACATTCGGGATACATAGCCGGCTAGGTGATCCCTACTTCTACTAGCAAACGCCATCATGCTAACACACATGCTAACTGCTGTCAGTCACACCGGAGCCAGTAGACTCAGGAGGGTGCGAACGGGCCAGGCTGTTTACTAGAACACATCGTTTCCAGGAACAACCGCCGCGATAAAATATATGAAAAAAATCCCCGGACAGAGGAGCGACTGAAGATGACATATGTACGCACGGAACATGGTGGGGAGATGAAGAAAAAAACCGTAAAGAGACCCTTACCAGCTGCTCCTGAGTTGTCAGGGCTTCCGCCATCTTGAAGCCTCCGCAACGTCGCAGCGGGCGCGCCCACCAGCCGCTCGCTCACGCCCTACACCCCGAGACAGAGCGCGAGGCCCCGCCCAAGTGCATTCAGTTCAGCCGGATCAAAGGCTGGACCTATCAATGCGCCTCACACTGACAATTCACAAACTGTCCCGTTACCATTCACTCTTATTACCCGATTTATTCAAGAGAATGTTTTACAACTAGATTTATTTTTTACATTTCACTACAAACAGTCAAAAATCTGTATTATTTATGCAAAACAGTGACCCTTCAAAAACTGTTCACGCACACCTTTTTCAATATATGTTTACTAATCGACAGTTCGGATATTCTTCTATTTATTTATGTATTTCAGCCTATTTATTCATTGATTATACGCCTGTATTTTCAATTATTTGCCATAATAAAAATCCAAATACATTTTTGGCGTTGTCATAGCAAATTTACACGTATAAATGTAAAACATTGCCCAAAATATAAAGAGATTGATTAAAAATATTCCTCCTCATATATTGTGTTGTGTCTGAAGTTCAAAGTTACACAGAATATTATCCGAGATAAATCTACAGGTATTAATCACCACAGTTTACGGGTGTTACATTAAAATATAAACATTATACGTCCAAATAAACACAGAAAGCATCCATTAATCCAGAAACATCGTGTTTTTTCTCGCCAAACATTTGGAGATGGACAGTCTTTTAGGAGTGCATAGGAACCTTTTTGCTTTCGAGAATCTGTTCCGTCGGACTGTTTTTGTGGAGCACCGCGGCGGCGCTCCGGCGGACTTTTTGATTTCAGTTGTGTTCGTCGCTGCTCAACGGACAGTAAATGTTTACACCCAGCAACGAAAATATTTAAAACAACGGCGACGCTTGTTTTCTCTCCTCCGCTCGCTCAGCCTTGACACACGTTGTTAAATATTGTTTATGAACTCGTGTCAACAGTCAAACTGATGTCATGTTAATTAACGTCCACCTAGTCGCGAGTTTGTCAGAAACAGTCCGGCTTCTTCAGTATGAGCGGCTCGGGTCCTCCCCCGAAAAAGAAGAGCTACATGGGGCAGCACCAGATCAAGAAGAAGAGAGGGTAAGTTTCACTTTCTTCGTCCGATTTATGAGAATATTTGCGGATTCTAGAGACAGCTGCAGATCTTTTGGAGCATTTCTCTTACGTGTTTCTGGGCACAGCCTCCAAGCTCCTGATGAGCCACCAGAAGGAGACACCAGCTGTCTGTCAGACAAAACCAACAGATTAGAGAAGATCAACAAAGACAGCCTCATGGTGAGTGAAAGTTTTTCTTTGTCATCTCTGATTCTCTTTCATATTTACATAGATCACACATGACAATGTGTTTAACCTCCATCCCAGGGTGGAGGAGCAGTGTTTCCACTGGGTGAATCCACATTAGCTCTTGATGAAGAGATGCTGCAGGTGTTGGATGCTGTCGACGCTGTAAATCCTGCAGCCGATGATGCTTTACCTCCAGCAGTAGGCAGATGTGCACAGGAGGAGCCGGCTTCATCATCATCATCAGCTGCCTTTGCCAGGCCTCTTGCACCGGTTGCAGACAGTAAAAGGGAGAGAGACAGAGCACTTTGTAAGAGACCGGGATGGAGAGCTGACTGCAAAGACCTTGCTCAGAAGCTCCTCTTCAGCGAGGACTTGGAGGAAGTGGAGCATGCTCCGAGGGTTGCAGAAAGCATCGAGGCATCACAAGCTTCCGCCTCCATCAATGAGCTAAAACAAGATCAGCCCGTAGGCAGCTCCACCAAGTGAGTCTTAACTTGCACAGAACTGCACAGTTTTCTCCTTTGCTCCAATTATCAGGTTTGTGCTTTTCTGTTAACGACTGTTTTTCTTTTACTTTTTGCGTTAGGCCGAAAGCTACATCCAGAGGAAAGAGCAAAGACAAAAGTTGGCCGAACGTGAAGGCTGACCCACCTCTGGATGTATCCAGGGACTACATCATGTTCAGCCCCACCCGCCTCGCAGCGGCCATGAAGAAGGCCAAACTCCAGCAGTCGTTACAGAATCAGTCCGCCTCTGTGCTCACGGTCCCCAGCGGCTTAGACCTCAGCACTCTCAATGACACTTTACCTCAGCCAGGTGAAGTCATTTGTAATAATCTGCTCGGTGTTACTGACTTTTTGTTTAATTGATAAAAATGGGAAACAACTACTTTTTGGCATCCATGTTGTTCCCATATTCCGACGCACATGAACACACCCAAATTGGAAGAAAGACTTCCCAACTGGAAATGGGACCATCCAAGGAGCATGTGAATTCTGTAAAGTTCAAATTTGATTTAGATTAGTTTGAAGTTTATTCATATAGCATCTTTCAACAAGTGCAATTCAAAGTGCTTTGCAGAAGACACAACAAGGAAATAGAGAACCAAATACAAAAGAAGAACAACACAAGATGATTAGGAGTAAAACAGAAATAATGGAAAAATATTGCAATGCAGTGTAAGATACGAATGAATATTCTCAAATTTAAGACGGTAAAGCCTGGAACCTCTTGTCCACATTGTATAATTTTTAACTGATTTACATTTATATCTTTCCCTTGTGAAGTCCACTTCGCTGTGGTTAGGGCTGCAACTAATTGTTATTTTCATTATCAATTGATCAGTGGACTATATTCTTGATTAATTTAGTTGTTTGGTCCAGAAATGTCAGAAAATGGTGAAAAGTGTTTATCAGTGTTTCCCGAAGCCTAAAATGACATCCTCAAATTAGGTGTTTTGCCCACAACCCAAATATGTTTAGTTTACCCTAATGTAATGAGTAAAGAAACCAGAAAATATTCATGTTTTAGAAGCTAGCATCAGAGAATTCAGACTTAATCAATTACCAACCTAATTCACAATTATTTGTTTAATCATCGCAGCTCTACTTGTGACTCCTGTCACCAGTGTGATTTAATGTCATGTGTAAAGTCAGAACTCTATTTGTGCTCTCCTGCAGGCATTGCTTTGCATGCTCCAGCTGGTCAAGCTGAAAAGCTGCTGTTATCCAGCTGGGGCTTACCAAAACCTGTCCTGGAGCGCTACCATAAACACAGAGTGACTCACATGTTTGAATGGCAGGCTCAGTGCCTCACTGTTGGACAGGTGCTGCAGGGAGGTAACCTGGTATACTCTGGTAAGAAGCTGAACGTCTCTCTCACGCATGTATGTCAAAGAGGTTGGTAGTTTTCAGCTCTGTATTCCATCTTTTTCAGCCCCCACCAGTGCCGGAAAAACTCTGGTGTCGGAGCTGCTGATGCTGAAGCGTGTGTTGGAGACTAAAAGGAAAGCTCTCTTCATTCTGCCGTTTGTGTCTGTGGCCAAAGAGAAGATGCACTACCTTCAGGTGAGTGGAACAGAGGAATACATCCACATTGTTTTAGATATTGTGTTGTGTCTGTGGATGCGTCGTTGTGAATATATATCACCATTTCCCTCTGACTTTGTAGAGCGTATTCGAAGAGGCAGGCGTTCGTGTGGAGGGATACATGGGCAGCACCTCGGCTGCCGGAGGCTTCAAATCACTGGACGTGGCTGTTTGCACCATAGAAAAAGCCAATTCTCTCATTAACAGACTCATTGAAGAAGACAGCATGGCTCTACTAGGTAACGCAACAGTGATAATTGTGTTTTATTGAACACTAAACAGAACACAAGTTCATAAGAGTGTTTTTTTTTATGACCAGGTATGGTGGTGGTGGATGAGTTACATATGGTTGGAGATTCTGGGAGAGGATACCTGCTGGAGCTGCTCTTAACCAAAGTCCGCTACATCGCACAGAAGCAGAACACCACTGGGTTTGTCTGTGTTAATCCGTCTACATTTGTCTTGTTTAATAGCTGCGACATGTTTTAATCTATTCAACTTTGTGTGCAGGTCTCTCTCTGACGGCGTACAGATCATAGGTATGAGCGCTACCTTGCCGAACCTCTCCCTCCTGGCTAGCTGGTTAGGCGCAGAGCTCTACCAGACGGACTACAGACCTGTACCCCTGCACGAGCATCTCAAGGTGGGCTGCAACATCTATGACAAGAGCCTCTCTGTGGTCCGGCAGTTCACTCCTGCGCTCCATGTTAAGGTAAATTCAGATGTAATCCAAAATGCATGTTAATCGTGAAGGATTCAGACTCTTTAATAGTATAATCGTGTAAATTTTCACTTCTAATAAAGGGCGATGATGACCACATAGTGAGCTTGTGCTATGAGACGGTGAGAGACGGCTGCTCGGTGTTGCTGTTCTGCCCCTCGAAGAACTGGTGTGAAAAACTGGCAGACAGCATCGCCAGAGAGTTCTACAACCTCAGACACGCTGGTGCTTTGAATTTATATGTGATCTCAAAATCATCGTTTTACACGTCCTGTATTTGATAATGAAGTCAAACTGTTGCTCATACCGCCATCCTTTCAGATCGTCGTGGTGAAGCAGAGCCTCAGCCAGTGAGTCTGGATCAGGAGGGACTAGTGGATGTTGTAGCCCAGCTGAGACGGACTCCCGCCGGGTTAGACCCCATCCTCCAGAGGACTGTGCCATGGGGGGTGGCCTTCCACCATGCTGGTGAACACACTCACACCTCTCATCCACAACCAAAAAAAAATGGTCTGGCTATGAATGAGATAAAGTTTGTCTCAGTGACTGTACAAAATTTGGACAGAGCTTACGACTCTGAAAAGTGAAACTTGAATTCTTTCTAATATCGAGTAGCAGGTGAATCCACTGGTTTCAGAAAGAAGTCTGATTGTATGTGAGCATATGAGAAAATGACCCTACTTCACATTTGATTTATTACCTTATTGAACAGTTTCCAAATAAGTTTATTGTCTCAATTGCCAGTTTTAAGTCTTTTTCAATAAAGCATGATGTAAAATAGACAATAAATCATGGTATGCTTTAGTGCATGGCTACATTGTAACTGACAAGTAGCTACAATGGTACTCAGTGCAATCCAATCAGGATATTCTCCTTGACTCCATCCTCTGGTTAAAATGCTCGTGCTTCGAAAAAACAAGATGCCGATGTCTTAATGCCAATTGAGGCTTCAAAACAGCCGTCCGCAAACCACGGTGCATTTACACTTGGTTTGTCTCTTAAGGTTTGACGTTTGACGAACGAGATGTGCTGGAAGGAGCCTTTCGTCAGAGCATGGTCAGAGTCCTGGCTGCCACCTCCACGCTGTCTTCAGGGGTTAATCTGCCGGCTCGCAGGGTCATCATTCGAACCCCCACCTTCAATGGACACTTGTTGGACCCGCTCACATACAAACAGATGGCTGGACGAGCCGGGAGAAAAGGGGTTGACACGACAGGTATGGAGGAAGAAAGGGGACAGAGGATAAAAGAAAAAAACACAGCTCACTCTTGGTTCCACGTGATTTTGTTTGCCTTCTTTCAGGTGAAAGTGTGCTGGTGTGTAAGGAGGCTGAGCGTCAGAAAGGTATTAGTCTCCTTAAGGGAGCTCTTCAGCCAATCAGCAGCTGCCTGGTGAGAAGGGAGGGAGAGGGCGTCACCACCAGCATGCTGCGAGCCATCCTAGAGGTAGGGCTGACATCTGCACGAATTTGACTTAAAGCCATAAGTTATCATGATTAAGTGCTAAAAAAATAGTTCTATGGAAGCCATTGCTGTATCAGATTAGTTCACCCCAATGTTAATCTCTGGCCCATGAATTCTGTAATGGTTCATGTCTGTACTCGCAGATCATTGTTGGGGGTGTAGCCAGCACTCCACAGGATGTGAGGCTATATGCATCGTGCTCACTGCTAGCTGCCAGCATGAAATGTGAAAGCAAGAAAGAATCAAATGAAGAGACCAACAAAGGAGCTATTGAGGCCTGTGTTGAATGGCTGATGGACAATGAATTCATCAGCATCCAGAAGGAGGGACAAGGTACGGCCTCTTGTGATGTCTTCTTCACGTTCAGTCAACGTTCTTCATATCTTGACATTTGAGAAAATTAGACTATAATAAGTCTATACACCAAAGTATCAGGTTTACTTCCTTACTGCTACATATCCTCTGATCTGTGTTTGCATATCCAGAGGAGCAATACTGTCCGACTCAGCTTGGTGCTGCCACCCTCTCCTCCTCCCTCTCCCCTCCTGAGGCTCTGGGAATATTTGCAGATCTCCAGCGGGCCATGAAGGGCTTTGTCCTGGA
>CAEMYA010000178.1:87834-112128 GCA_903131615.1 Diplodus sargus | reverse complement strand
GCTGGGATGAATATATGAAATAGCACTTACAGTAGCTTGTTTCCACTCTTAGCTTTCATACATTAACAAGATTGTTTTCCATGATGGAAGTCATAACTTATGTATGTACTTTTTAAAATTAGTCTGTTTAAAGGAAAGGTACATTATTTTTCTATGTTTTGCTTTTAATGGGGCCCTCTTAATGCTTTTGTTTGTTTGTTTGTTTCTTTTTCTTTAGTTTTGTATGTCTGCATCAACAGAAGTTCATTTCTCCAACAGAAAACGCTGCCACGGAAATGCCTTTAATTCCATGACTTTGTGACATCACACTATGTTGGGGAGTCACACATTTGCATAATTAATGCCCAGTGGCTAGTTAGGCACATACGAATTGATTCAGCACAGCTGGTCTCGTTGTTGTTGTTAGCGGTGCTGGCTCAGGCCTGTGTGAGCTGACCAATAAGAGCAGACTGGGTATTCGGAAAAAGGGGCCTTAAAGAGAATGGAGCTGGTCATGTAAATCTATTCTAGTACTAACCCAAAATGAAATTATGAACCTGAAAATGAGTGTATATATCTCTTTTAAATAACTAAACATCATGTCCCTATCAAACACAGCCCCAAAACTCTAAACCTCAGGGTTTGAAGATTTGACAGTAAATTGATTTAGGAAATATTCAGCGTGTTTATAGCCTCATTCTGTGCATAATTGATTCAATTAGATTTGATCAACTACAGTACTTAAAAAATGTAGGCGCTTGAAATGTAGAGGTAGATTGTTAAATGTAAAGAAACTAGATTAACAACACTCTCTTATGTAAACCTCACATTCAAGCAAAGAAAAGTTGGATAAACAACAACAGCAACACATAAAGCTATACTGCAAAATGAATCACCTTTGATTGACCCCAGCTTTTTGAGCTGATGCAGATGTCAGTCCAATCTGAAACTGATGCATCCTGGTGCACTGGTGTTTATGCCACCTCTATTGAAGGAGTGTACTTATGAGCACACCTCGCTTGCATGGCTGTTGGAAAATCGGCTTTAAGTAATGCCTGCACATTAAATCCAAACCGCAGATTTATTTATATGGACAATGTTTTGATCCCAGACCTCATCAGTTCACCAATAGGCTCCATAATAACGTGCGGTTAACCATCCAACCCGCCAAGAGAATAAACAATCAAGGAGGTACACAAAAAAAATTCACTCATGCATCCATGGGATGTGAGTACAGAAGCAATGATACATCAAATATAATGTTTAGAAATATTAAGAATATAGAGTAGGATTGGGGTAGAATGGGATGCAGACATTACTCTTAACACAGTTTATAAACACACCAATGTCCTTTATTTTGGGTACATTCCTGTAAATCCCACTTCAACCATGAGCTTGGATCTAGTGTGTGCAACTGTAGCATCAGCACTCCGCACTATAATCTCCCTGAAACATGAACGCAGATGTAAAACCAATGTTGTACTGTCTGTCTTCCTCAGCTCTAAGCGTGCAGTGGATGAGAGTGAGGGGGAGGTAGCGGAGAGACGGAGCCTCCGATGCGTCTGGGTCACCGGTGGTCGGGCCCTGACGGAACAGGAAGCCGCTGTTGAGATTGTGTCTGAGGCACGACTGCTCCTTCAGGAAGACCTGGCCCAGTTAGGGATCCAGTGGGACCCGACTGCACTTCCTCCCGAGGCTCCTGCTGCTAACAGCGCTGCTGACAATCACAGCAGCGACTCGGACACCTCATTGGAATCGCATCTCGGCTCTCAAAGAGCACAGGTGGACAGGATTAAAGATCACCAAGAAAGAGACAAGGTAAAGAGAGGTGAGAGTAGAGATGCTGCCAGGCGTGGAAAGGAGAATAAGGAACATGAGAAAGCAGGAGGAGAAGACAACAAGAGAAAGCAAGGGAAGTGCAAGCCTAAGGAAAAGATGGGGGATAGAAAAACAGAAGAGAGCGGAAGGGAAGACAGGACACAGCCGGAAATCAGACAAACAGGCAATGAAGTGCTAGAGGAAAGAAGCAAAGAAACAAAAAAAGCTGGTACGAATAAGAAAATAGCAAAAGATGCAGAAGTTCTAGATGAAAAAAGAGATGCACAAAAGCACATAAGCTCAAAGCAAGAAGAGGAGACCAGTAAAGGGATCGGCTCCATCAGACCAGAGAGTCATCAAGGGAATCGCCCTGTTCCTGAACGGAGCCTGACGCAGGAATTGGCTGAGATTGTATCCAGCCCTCTACCTCCTCTGATGCCACGTCCTCTGCCTTCTTCTTCCCCGATGCCTCCTCCTCGGTTTAGAGCTCCGACATCCAGAGTAGAAGAACAACACGTTGTCTCTACACGGACATCGAAAGGAGATGTTACCCCAGGGCTTGCAGCCTCACCTGTGCAGCCCGGTAGACTGAAACACTCGAGAGCTTTAAGCAAAGTCCTCCACTCGATACAGACTGACAAAAGCCGACAAGATAATGTGCAGATTACACACACGTCACACTCAAAACCCGGAGAAGTTCCATCAGACCAAAATCCAGCTGCTGACCGGGTGCCTTCAACTGTTCAAGCTCCTGGCCCTGCGCAAGAAAGCCTTCCTGGTGTTCCTGCAGCTACAAATGCACATATACTGGACTCCCCTGTGTCTGTCTCTCCTAACTCTGTTCCCTTAAGCCCTCCCGTGGCCAAGCGAAGACGAATGGACGGTGGAGAGGTCGATAAGTTCTCATCTCCGGAGCTGTACGCTGGAGATGAAGAAGCTGAGAGAAACCCCAAGAAAGGAGAAGAGACTTTTGGTGACAGCTTTGAACTGGACACTCAGACAGAAAGAATCATTGTTCAACAGACATCCGAACACGGTGATGGGGATGATGGAGGTATGAATCAGTTGGCAGAAACAGAAAACATAAGAGAGGTGGAAATACTAAAAACGGCTGTAGAGCTGGATAAGGACGCAAATGAGGGAAGCAGCAGGCCTGATGGTCCTGACAATGTGTGTCCCAGATTCAATATTTCTCTCACAGATAGTCAGATGGAGCTCATCCTTAACACCAGCCAGCAGGTAAGTGATCAGAATCGTCCATTATGTACTGATCAAAACATCAAAAATAGTCAGATCCACTAATATGATGTTGTTTTTTACAGATTTCTCCTGATCCAGTTGGTTATAATGTAGTGGATGACAAAGACGAAGGTGGCGATGAGAACGAGGCCCTCGGTGCTGATCAGGCTGCCTCTGAGAGTGTGAACAGAAGCAGCAGCTTCCTGTTTGACAGCCTGTGTGACAGCTCTCTGCTGGCTGGTCTGAGCCCGCGCCAGGTCCCCGACCAATCGGACGAAGAGGAACCGGTCGCCCGGGAGATCGGAGAGAATCGCCCCCTCCCGTCAACCCAGGAGCGAAGACGCAGCGAGCTTCTCGCCAATCAGGAGGCGGAGTGGCAGGAGGCGATCCAATGGGGAGAGTCCTCTTTCAACCTGTCAGAGTGGGGCGACTCGCTGCTGGTGGGTGAACACTTTCTGGAGAGGCGGAGCAGAAGCAGGGAAGCCAGTCATCATGAAGCTCCGCAGACCGACACAGATCAGGTTCTGCCTGAGGAGCAGCAATCAGCCCAAGCTGACTCCAGTGAAAAACAGCCACAACCCACCACTACAACTACTACCACGACCCAAAAAGAGAATGACGAGGATAAATCCATTATTAACCGAGGCAATAAACATGAAATTAAAGCGAATAATAATGCACAAAGTGACAGTAAGCCAGATGGGATACAGGAAACAATGAATGAAAAAAGTGAAAATGGAAAGCAAGAAGAGAACAAAATAATATCTGATAATGTCTTTTTAAAACACCCACAAGTCCAAAATGTACCTGAAAGCACTTTTTCCTGCAGCCCTGGTTTACAAGAGATCTTTGACCGCTGGCCTAGTATGTCTGACCAGACCTGGCAAAACACCACAACAGGCCACACAACCAATCATACGCATGCTGCAAATACAGCACAAGTTTCAGATCTACCTCAGTCCTCAATACAGGCCAGAATAAGGGCAAAGCCAAATGAGCAGGTCGCTGCTGCTGAGAGTGATCCTCCAGAGGAACAACCGTCAAGACACAACAGTGAGGATGTAGCAGAGACACCAGGCTCTGCTGGTGATCTCATTCCCCCAACTCAAGAGACGCCACCTGTCACTCCCAGAGTGAAACTGACCACCTCATCTGTCCAATCGCCTCTCACTGTTCAGCCACTAAGCCAGTCCACTCCTTCAACCCTTCTGAGACAGAAACCAGCAGTCATAAACTGTCCTAAATCTCGCCCAGGACGCAGTGATCATCTATCAAAAACTGACACTAAACGGCCTAATTCTTCTTCTGATCACAGCCACAAACACCAGCAGGGACCGAACCCAAAGACTCATCCTGTCCCTCAATCAAGTTCAAAAACAAAGCCCCAGTATCTCAGGCCTTCCCCAGACCCTGCCTCTCCATCCTCCCCCCGGCAGGAGCCTCCCTCTGATGTAGAATCACCCGTGACTGATGAAGGCTTCACTCTGCAGCTGTCTCAGGACGCATCACTCTGTTCCAGCAACTCTGGGAGCTTCTCCATCATAGATGTGGCGAGTGACAGGCGCCTCTTCAACACTTTCATTAGTGAGTGGAAAACAAAGGAGCGTTACTCTCTGGCTTTGGCCTGTGAGAGGAGGGAGCCCAGACACATGGCTGAGGAGGAAATAGGAGGGAAACATAAGAGAGGTATGGACTGAAGTGACTTTAACTTACAGTTAAATGAAATGTGATATGTTGCCAAGCGCCAGCAGAAAGACTGAAATCGTTCAAGTATATTTGGCCGTGACTCAAGAATTCATCCAATAATTACCAAAAAATGTCTTTGAGAAAAATGATGAAGTTATGATGTTTGATATCCAAAAGGTCAGAGGTCAAATGCACTGTGGCATCAGAATATTCTGCAAAAAATATCGTTGCCATTATTCAGCACCACAGCTCAAGAACAGCAACTTGACTGGTGCACTGAGGCATACCACCACAATGAAGTAATTCTAGTTGATTAGATATTTTTGTGATAAACTGGAGGACCCAAGTGTTCCTTTATGGGATTATTTTTTAATTATAAATTCTCCTACTTCTTATGATAAATAAACTACTGAAAAACCCTCCTGGGTTAGCTGGAAATTGCTTTGCCACAGGGACTGTAATACTGCAGAATGAATTTAACTTTGATATGTTAAGTAGCTCTTGCTGCTTATACTTATATACTTGTGCACAATTTTACTTAAGTAAGGTTTTGATTGCAGAATTTAAGCACGGCATAAATACACTGTGTTTCATGCAGTCTCCTCACCCCTTCATGTTTTTTTTTCTGTGCAGCGTCAGCACTTCATCAAAAGCTCCAGAGGGTCAACGGTTTTCCAGTAAGAGACAGTGATGGACTGGTTTTAATTGGACTGTCTGTCTGCTGGGGAGTCAGAGATGCATACTACATGTCTCTGCAGCAGGAGCAGAGCGAAGGTAATAACACACACATTTATGCATGTATGCACAGGCCCACTCTCAGAGTGTTTCCTCAGTTCAGTATGTCTGTCAACCCCTCAGGTTTGAGCGCCAGTCTGGCCCCTCCTCCACTGGATGATGATTTGCCAGTGAGTGAGAGGCTGACGCAGGTGAAGACCTGTCTGAGCAGGTCATCGGCGGGTCACAGAAGAGGCGTGGTCGTCACGTACGACATCATCCAGGTGTACAAGACGCTGGTCCTGGGCTGTGGCGTCAGCTTGGAGGGAAACTGTGAAGATCCAAAGGTGAGGTGGATCATATTCATACACACACTGTACTACATACAGACACTCACGTTCTGGTACGGATGACCAAGCTGCTGCAGTGTGACTCTGTTTTGAATGTCTACCACAGGTTGCGTGCTGGCTGCTGGACCCTGGCAGTGAGGAGAGGACTCTGCCCAACATGGTGACCGTCTACTGCCCTGACGAATTACCTCTGCTGGACGGGCTTGGAAATGCGCACGCACACTGTCCTCGCGTCAGGGCAGCAACCAAGAGTGTGCTTACACTCGCTGTCATGAACCATCTCACAGGCCTGCTAGAGAAAGACGGCATGCTCGGTATAAAAAAAAAAAAGTTATATTCCCAGCGCTGTAACAATTAATGCCTTTACTGTGATCGTAATGCTCTCGTATGCATGTGTCAGACATGTTCAGGAGCACCGAGATGCCATCCCAGGTTTGTTTGGCTCTGTTGGAACTGAATGGAGTGGGCTTCAGTGTGGAAGAGTGCGAACGACAAAAACACGTGATGCAAGCCAAACTCACAGCGCTGGAATCTCAGGCCTACGACCTCGCAGGACACAGCTTCTCCCTCACCAGCGTCGACGACGTAGCACAGGTCTGACACAACTGCTGTCTTTCAACCATACGCCAATTAATACCAAAGCACTGTAAAACACACAACTTCCTACATGCTGTACTGTAGGTGCTGTTTTTAGAGCTCCACCTGCCTCCAAACGGCGACGTCGGTGGATCGAAAAGTAAGAAGACTCTCGGCTACACCAGGAGAGGCGGTGGCAGAGTACGACTCGGAAAGCAGTTCAGCACCACCAAGGTGAAACTACTTTGCATCACATTCAATTCTTGCCACTGCCTCGACTCCTTGTGCTTAAACTGACTCGTAATGATCTCCGCAGGACGTGCTGGAGAAGCTCCGCCCCCTGCACCCGCTGCCAGGTGTGATTCTGGAGTGGAGGAGGATCACAAACGCACTGACTAAAGTGGTGTTCCCCCTGCAGAGAGAGAAGAAAAACCACACTGCACTGAGCATGGACAGAATATACCCCATCGCTCAGACACACACAGCCACAGGTAAAACACACACACACACACACACACACACACACGTTACATGCTGTCTTGTAAACGCACCTTGATGTCATTTGCAAAAACCTGCAACTGCGCACTACAATTTTATTTGAAGTTGATATAAAGCACGCAGTGACCCAGCTTCTTCTGTTGTCAGGCAGAGTGAGCTTCACTGAGCCCAACATACAGAACGTCCCCAAAGACTTTGAGATTCAGATGCCCACGGTGGTGGGTGAGAGTCCACCTTCACAGGACAGCCTGATCGCCAAACCGGGGTAGGTCAATAGGTCATTGCTCCAATCCATTACGAGTCGGAAGACGATATTTCTCGAGTCGTTGTTCCCGACTACAAAGTTGTGACGGCATGTTTCACAACACGAACACTTGATTAAGGTATTTGTTTACTGCTGTGATGTCATGGGTGTTAAATTCAGTGCGAAATATTATGTGTGGGAGGGAATGAGAGTTTGTCCTCTTTTGTTGTGTTACAGAAAGAAGAGACGTTCTGCGGTGCCTTCAGTGGCAGCAGGCGGTGCAGAACGAGGCCAGGCCTTCTCTGTCAGCATGAGACACGCCTTTGTACCTTTTTCAGGTTACTATCATGAGGCATGTCTGTTCTCACCTCTTCTGCCTGTAACTTCACTCTCCCATCAGCTGTGATCTGCTCTGTGCTGTAGGTGGGATGATACTGGCTGCAGATTACTCTCAGCTCGAGTTGAGAGTGTTAGCTCACCTCTCCAAGGATCAACGCCTTTTGCAGGTCAGTGGCTTAGACGCAAGAAAACATCATACAGTGTCAATCAAAAGATGTCGAAATGATGAGACTGTGCGTGACGCCAGGTGCTGAATGGAGGAGCGGACGTGTTCCGCTGCATCGCTGCCGAGTGGAAAAGTGTCGACTCGGAGTCCGTGAACGACAACCTCAGACAACAGGCAAAACAGGTACAACCGGGAAGGAAAGGGAGGACGACATGGACACGCATGCATTCACACATGTATCACATGTATTTGGTCTTTGCAGATTTGCTATGGCATCATCTATGGGATGGGAGCCAAGTCTTTGGGGGAGCAAATGGGGGTGGAGGAGAATGACGCGGCCTGCTATATAGAGAGTTTCAAGGCCAGATACAAAGGTACACACTGCTGTTTGATTCTTCTTTTCATTTCGCCCACTCATTGTTTTCTGGATCTAAATAATGTTAAGAACGTTTGTGATAGTATTTATATCCTACATACAGATGTACTTCATATTATAACACATATTGTTTTTCTTTTTGTTGCTGACATCTTTACCAAAGTTGTGAATCTTGCTGCTGACAAATATATAATATATTCCATTTAACTTCTACATTCCCACAGAGGAACATTACATCCATGTCCTGTCCTGTGTTTCAGGGATTAATGCTTTTCTCCGAGAAACTGTGAAGAACTGTATAAAGAACGGTTATGTTCAGACTCTGATGGGCCGCAGGAGATACCTACCTGGGATCACTAACAGCAACTCGCACGTCAAAGCACATGTAAGCATGCACATCCATCAGAAACTAGCCAGAATGTATGTATAAGCTGTTCACTACGACATTAATATGATTTTTCATTTATTCCTCATTCAGGCAGAGCGTCAGGCGGTGAACACAACCGTGCAGGGTTCGGCGGCGGACATTGTTAAACTTGCTACTGTGAACATCCAGAAAAGACTACGAAAAATGTATCCTGCAGCTCCTCTCTCTCACCAGCACACACACTCAGGTGACTCAGTCTGGCTTTTCGCATATCTGCATAAACATGCAAAAAAAAAAGGTAACCGCTGCATCATTTCAAATGAACCATGTCTTATGATGTCAATCGGTGTCTTTATACAGCCGGCAATCAACGCAGGGCTGGGACGCCTCAACTCAGAGGAGCCTACTTTGTCCTTCAGCTGCATGATGAGCTCATTTATGAAACAACAGAAGAAGACCTCATACAGGTATAGAAATTATTTGGATCGCCACTTATCAGTTGTATATTGTGTTGTGTATGTTTAGTTTACAGAAAACATGATGCTCAGTAGATCTGCAAAGTTTTCATTTAAATCCAAATGTTATCTTAGTAAATATTGCTAAATCCAGGCTGACACAGCAGGTTAGTTATAGTTGTATTTATTGTCAAGTCTCATCTTAGGCTAAAAAGACAGACAGCCTTGAATTTGAATTTGAGATATTCAATAAAAGGTGGATCTTTAATATAATGTCATATAATAATGACCCTAACATGTTCTGGAAAAGACCACACACACACACACCTGATTCTTTGTCTCTGTACCAACTGCCTTTCTTTCAGGTGGCTCAGATAGTCAAGAGGGAGATGGAGTCTGCAGTAAAACTGTATGTAAAGCTTAAGGCCAAAGTCAAGGTGGGACCCAGCTGGGGCAACTTGCAGGACCTCGATATATAATGTGAGTGTTTGGATGAAATGAAACACCATGTACCTACTCTATAATACATGTTCATGCTATCGTTTGTACTTAAGATCAATATATTTTTTAATCACGACATCAACTATAATGAAATGTAAGATAACTCAGAACTCTAAATGAACTGTTGAATGTATTTATTCTATTTTCTGGTGTACAGCTTCAGAAATTTGTCATGAGATTTTATGCAAGATGATATGAAGTCATATATTAACTTGAAACGTTTGTGTTTCTCTATTTAGAAGGAAAATTAATTTCAGTGTCAATTACTGGTGGATTGATTTTTTTTTTCAATTCACAATTTAAGCTATTTAACCTAAAAAAATATATAACAAAAGTGAAAAAATGTCCAACCACAACTTCAAAATGCTGATGGTTGTGAGTGCAAATGTCTTGTTTTGTCACAAAAAGTCCGAAACCTGAAGATACTCAGTTTACAATGATGACATATGAAAAGCAGCTAATCCTCTCATGTAAGAAGCTGGAACTGGAGAATGTTTTGCATTTTTTACACAATGTTTTCTTTAAAAAATGACAAACACACTGTGATGCACTTAAATACAGAGACATGAAGCCGCTTCAGTCTAGAGGACATCCTGAAATCTCACATTTTATTGGACCATTGGTTGATTGGTTGTCTGTCACAAGAAAATACATAATTATCATTGTCAGTCATTAACACTGTTTTGTTTTACACTTATGACATTCACTGCACTAAAAGTGTTGTCAATATGATAGACATTTTCTGTGCCAAGTGAAACTAACCACCTCTGGTTATGGGGAGAAAAATAAATGTCATCCAGGGAGCATTTTGTGTGACTTAATTGTATGTGAAGACACAGGATAACCTGCTTGTGCCCGGTAAGTGAACCGTCAGGTGGATCTCATTACTTAGCTTGATTTTTAAATGATTCCATTCAAAATTGCATTGACATTTTTGCCAATATAAGCCAAAGCAGACTACTTCAAAGAACCTTTTCACAACTCCACCTTTGAGTGAATAGAAGGGCAATTTACAACCCAGGATAAAACCCCTTTAGGATGACTTTTGTTCACTATTACCCAGTGCACCATGACTCAACAGAGCTCAACAACACAGGCTCAGTTTGACACAGAAAAATTAGAAACAAGTAAATAAATACATGTCAGGGTTTATGACACACATCCTTAAACAAATACAACAAATACATCATGAAGCAAATACTTCTTTTTTTTTAAAAAAAAAGAAAGTTTTAAAATATCAGGAGTGTGACCCCAGATGTTGGAACAGATGTTTAAAGAAAAACAAAGGCTTTTTCTGTGTGTGAATTGAACTCATGCTATTGTGTTATCTATTATGGAACATACGTTTTACTAATGTCGATGCTGTCATAACCCGAGTATTTAACAAGATGAGTACAACTAGCAGCTAATGAGTAGGTGGTTTTACCCACAGTGATGAGAGCAACACACATCTACTGCGTCATTCGATGCACGTCAGTTGGCTGGGGAATAATGATAAAACCTGCTGCCTTTGTGATGGGTTGACGCTCGTCGGTAGGCCAGTGATATATCCCAAAGAGTTGGCGTGCATCGACCTGAGACGAAGCCGGTGTGTGTTGCCCTTAAATGTTTAGGTAATACCCATCCCCCGTGATATAAATGCGTTTTTAATGAGGCTGTCAAAGTCACCATAAAAGAACAATCATCTGGAGACACAATGATAATCAGTATCTTTGGTGGTTTTCGCCATCGTCCGCTGACCTTTTGCACCTCTACATTATTCAACAAATATTGGCTTGACCTGTTCCTACAAGGGGAGATGACCAACAACTGGCAAATTCTGTGGTTGGCAATACTTTCAAAGCCAATGACAGGACTCTGAGGAAGAAGACACTGTAATGCCTACTAACAAAAAACAAATCAACTTTATCGCGCCAACGGCCTTACAGCCACCACCGCCATTAGGGCCTAGCTGACATAAAACACAAATGAGACTGTGTTGGGACTATGCAGGTTTCTGTAAAACATAGTTTTTAGTCAGACTCACTGCACAAACAGAAAAGAAGGTTATTAATCAATTAAGGCATTGTCACAGGCGGAGCTGTGCATTTCACCAGAGTAGAAAACAGAACAGAGAAAATATATGTACACAGGTACAGTTAAGTGCTACTCCAGCAACCTCGTGTTCCACTGGCTAGATCTGGGGCAAAGAAAACCAAGACTGGCCTTTTCTTGCTCCATGAAGTATGGGGGTGGGTGGGCTCGAGCTGGGGCCAGGAGCTTTGCCCTTATCAGATAACATCCTGAGGGAATAGCTCTTGGCCCTGGCCCAGGTTATTTGGGTCCAACAATTTACATGATAGAAGGGAAGTAAGGACACAAGAGGTTTGAGGACAACATCTTGGAAGGTGTCAGGGCGTCTCTCCGTTGCGGCTGAAGTAGTACCTGACCGGAGGACCAGGGAGGTCATCGTCTCCGTCTGCCTCCGGAGCGAATGACACGGTGAGGTCGACGTAGCGGCGGTCCACTGATGGCTTGATCAGCTTGTGCATTCTGCAGAGTCAGAGGTAAGGTGATCAGCTTGGACCAAGGATGGATCACTTTAATGAGTTAAAGTGATCCGTGAGTTATGGAGGAGAATAATTTCACATTTGTTCAGAACAGCACAGCAAGCAAACATTTGAGATGCTTCATCAGATAGAGTATTTACTCATTTTAATGACCTAGATGACAGAAACCATCCACCTAGCATCTCTGAGTAAGAGACTGACTCCTGAAGAAGTTCTACTTTCTAACTCTTATCTCCGTTTTGGAACAGGGTACCCAGAAGTGCACAGAACTCCTCATGGGTCAATGTGTATCACAAACACTTGGAGAATCAGGAAACACGTACGTTAGTTTCAGTCTCTTTGAGTGTCCAGGCATCACAGGCACGTAGAGCATCTTCACACCATGGACTACCATAGTGGGTTCAATTCCATACTTTTCCTGAAAAAAACAAAACAACCAATCATTTAAAAGAAAAAAAACTTAAGATAAACCACAAAGAAGCAGTTGAAAAACCTCATTCAAAATGCAGGAAGGCCTGTGAATGGTTCTCACCCTGACTGCATTCATGAAGTCTGAGAGAGTGAAGTCCTCATGGCCAAAGATGGTCCAACAGTCCCAGATGGTAAAGTAGATGTCGTCCCTAGAAAATATGAGAGTTGTCACTACAATTCTTTGAAATAATTATGAAATATGGCTGAAATCGCTGTTTGGTGCCATATTATAGCTGAAAATGTAATTGTGCTGCTATGACTGTACAGTGGTAAGGGGCTGTTCTAAGTGTACTAGACTCGATACTTTCAGTGCATGGAGTCAAAACCGCGATGCTATCGGGCCGTGAAACACTTGAAGGTGTTTGATTGATTATGTTGGAGGCAGTTCGATTGTGCTCCTACCTGATTAGTGTCCTTTTGACTGCGGCAGGCTCAGTCAACACCACTACAGGGATGGCCAAGTTGAAGAAGCAGTTCTTGAAAGACTCAAACTCGTAGCCTCCAACCACCTTGATCATCTCGAGGGCCACCTGAGTACATCGAAATAATAACACAAAGTTATTGTTACATTATACACATTCATCCATCTGGATTGTACAACATGTAGCTTGCTGCCATGTCGGGCACCAGCGACCATCTGACCACAACTCTGAGCAATTAAACAGTTAAAGACCTCAATGATATGACCACGACGGCTTTGTGTCATTTGCCCAATGTGTTCTGATACAAAGTACACTAATGAATGGCGCTATGCTCAAAAAAGGTATTTGTCATGGCCAATTAGTGATCAACAGAGATTCACTAACAAAGCATGAGTCTGGTTCCTTGAGGGCTTTGACCCTTGAGACCCGGTCGGGCTTAGTTTTTAAACTGAAGTCAAATTTACATTGCGTAGTATCTGTATGTGTTTCAAGCCAACAACAGGTTAAACCATCAGTATATGGCAACATTTCAAATATTTCTCACCAATCCAGCCACAGCAGCTGTTGCTGTGGCGATAGCGGGGATGATCTTGCCAGCGATGCGTTTGGTCTTGAGTCTGTCAGCGGGCTCGATGGAGTACATCCTGGCCCTGAGAGCAGATGCCGATGTGACAAAGTCCATGTGGCCGTTGCTGTCGTCGTCCTTCTCAAACTGCAGTGGACTCATCTGTAACCTGTCTACATGTGAAACACATTATCACCAATTATTAAAACTAGTTAATATTTTGTTTGTAGTATGATCTTGCCCTTTTAGAAGGATGGGGAGAGATAGTGCATGTTCCCTAACTATTCTCACTGTTTAACTCAATACCACTCCAGGTTTCACATTTAAAATTTAGCAGTCACCTTGACGAGTTAAATTGTTTACCTGCTGTGACATTGTCAGAAGCAATGGCCTCCTCCAGCTGTGAGATGGCCTCCCTCTCCTCTTCACTGCTTATCGGCATCTTTACCAGGTCAGGCTTCTTAGCCGTCTCATCTGTCTCTATACTCTGGAAGGGACAGATCCACAAAAATCAATAAGATAAAGGATGTTTTTACACTCTGATAGGAATCAAAGACCATACTGATGGAGAAGCTTACTTTCTCTGAGGGCCTGTACTCAGGAATCTTGACACCCGCGAGAACCCTGGTCACCGCCTCTTCAGAGAGGTCCTGAGAAAGAAAGAAAGTTTGAGTTGGGCAGTGAGTAATTGTATGTGTTTTAGATTTTGTATGTGTGAGTGTACATGACCCACCTGTTCTGAGTAAGGGATGTTATAAATCCCCGCAAAGAGCCGAGCAGTGCTGACAATGAAAGTGAAGTGCCTGATGGGGAAAGAGGAGTGTGTTTCAAGCTTAGATGTGAAACAGACAATACAAGAAAAGGCTTGTACTGAAACTGTAACCGATGAGCATACTCACATAGAGTCTTTCAAGTCAAAATCAAATGGTGCTGGAGGCCTTTTAGGGGACTGCCAAAACAAACCTACGGAAGGAAAAGAGAATTAATTATATTTTTAGCTTTTAAGTACAGTTTTCACAGCAGTTGTGCATATCAAATGTGTATGTGATAAAAACTTACTTCCATCTTTTAACCTTGTGTCCAGAGGGAAAGAGTGCAAGAGTTGTAGAGCCTGCATAAAAACATCAGCAACATTTAAATCAGTATCACTCCGCATGTCATATTGTAAAGCTTGCGTCAACACACATTTCAAACAGTCTATTTAATGAAGACATATTTTCAGGGGGAGACTCATTACCTTTATCTTGAAATACTTTTCAAATTTCACACGGCCAAGAGCAATACACTGTTCCCAATGGCTAGGCCGTCTGCTCAGCAGCTTAATGACCTGAAATGACCCGTCCAGACTTTCCCCCGCCTGCATCCTCTATAAACACACACACACAAATATTTTATTAAATATCAATAAATAAACATAAATCAACACAAAGGATACTTACAATTAGTCGGAACAACATTTATGTCTTACCTGTAGCACCACTTCAGCCGAGTTGTGGGTCTGCCAGAATGAGTTGTACATGGAGGGCTTGTGGACAAACGCGTTCTCAAACTAGAAAAGAACAAAGAAAACGTTTTTATAACTCTTAAGTTCAAGATTCAAAATAGCACACAAACAAATACAAAACAGAACAAAATCACCGTTTGGATTTCACATTGACTCACTTTGTCTCTGGCCCATTGAATGGTGTGCTCAATGACAGAAGGGAAAGACTTGAGAGTGCAGAATGGGATCTCCTCTTCAGGGGGGTCCCTCTGTGAGCCAAAGGAATGGATATATTTAGGAGAGCTGAAAAGAGTAAGGTCTGTGGGAATGACTAATGCAGGGAAAAAAGGACAAACTCTCACACATACTCACATGGCTATTGTAAGACTCTGTCAATTTTGGCACAATGATTTCTGTGTGTCCTTTAGTTCCCATGGTGCCAGAGTCTAAGAGAGCTCTCTGATTTGATACACAGCGGCTGAAAAAAATAAAACATCATCAGCTGTTGGCCAAATAAGTAAATGTTTCATGACATACCTTTCCTCTATATATGCTTTATCTCTCTCTTGGTTTATGATGAGGGAAACGAATTCAACTAAACACTTTCAGAAAGCATCGATTGTCCCACTTTAATATTTGCACCAACCTGTCTACATATCTCCGAGCCTCCACGTTGTCCAGCGCAGTGACCACAAAGTTCAGGCGGGTGTAGAAGGAATCACTGTAGATGCTCTCAGTGGCAGGACACACCTTGTTGAGGTGAGCATCCACCTGCAGGTCGGGGTTGATATCACAAGTGGCATCTGCTGCCGTTGTACTCTTCGGTTTCTGAGACAAAAACACGGCCGGAAAACGGTGTGTGAATGTTGAAGTGATTGATTCTAGTCAAGTTTCTTCCAAAACGCAGATTGTAATCCGACTTTCGTGTCAGCATCTGAGCAGATACTTTCTTTATAATACAGTTGAAGTAAGATGACACTGCTTTAAATTACTTTCTTATTTATGGGTTATGTCGAGAAATGGTAAGTGAAAAAGGATGAGGGAAAATAAATAAAGGATTATGAAGTGGACTTCTCTTCACCTGTATATGATGTGGTCTGAAGAGAAACTGCCGATTGAGGTTGGACTTTTCGATAAGGTCCGGATCTGTGATGCACACCTGAGAATTGACAGATGCAGTGTGCAAGGTTTTACTAAATATGTATCACTAAGAAATTAAATGATTGAAAATGCATTAAGAAATGCAGCCAAACAGAGAAGAGGAAACCACCTCTCCTGAGCTCTTGGCCAACCCCACTCCAAGCAGGGCGAAGTTTTTCAGCATCTCACAGCCTATGGCACCACAGCCCACCTGGAAGAGAAGACATTGTAGGGTTCATTTGTACATAAAACCTAAAATTACATAAATATTTGACGTCTTCTTTGTACTGTGCAATCCTTACCATGAAGACCCTGAGCTTGTGCAGCTGTTGACACATTGATTCACCAATGCAAGCTCGTAGTCCATCATAACGATCGCCTCTTGGGAAAAACTCCTCAACAGGAACAGACTGAAGCGGACTGACTACCTCAATGGCATCAAGATAAAACTAAACAGGACAGAAACAGAAAAAGAAACAAACAATTAAGGGACATTTCTTAAAAATAATATAAAATAAACCTGTTAAATTTAACGGTTTCCATTGATGTGTTGCTGTCAGATTCAGTAACGTACCCATTGCTGCAGCGGTGCAAACTTCCCTGTAATGGCCTTAAGAACTTCCTGGCTGGCTAGACCTCCTACAGCTGCTGCTAACGGAGGAAGAGTTCCCCTTGCCGTTCTCGACAGGCAGCGCACCAACTCAGCATTCACAGAAGTCTGAAAGGAAAGGAGAGAGGAAGGAAAATGAGATGTTAAGATATCTGTGCGCTTGCAATCATTTTTTCAGAGGAGCATCTTTGCAGGTTCAAGAGAATGAACACATGAGGGATAAAAAAAAAAGAAAGAAGAAAAGCGCTTACTTTGTTCCTGAGAGTTGCATTCACTTCTTCGGTTAGCTTCAGTAAAACCTCAGCATCCTGTAAACACCTGATGGCATCAAAGTGAAACTGCTCACAACTGAACATGTCACATTTCAACAACTTCACACACTGAAAACCACAGCCAGTACAAGTGATATCCTCAGGTACAGTGGAGTAACAGAATACAGCAGTAGATAGAGAAGCAGAGAAATATTTTGTTTACCCGATATTGGGGAGTCTACCATGCTGCTCCTGGAAAGTGTCCAGAGCCAACATGGCTGCATGGATCTGTAGAGGGGCCTGATGGGCGAGAAATTGCTTAGTTAAACGCAAACATAAATGACAAGGAATTTGTTCAATACACAGACTGTTTGTTCCCCTTCACCCTACACCAATATAAAGGCAGTGTTTTTATCTATGGAGAGTCTCTGAATGCAAGATCGCTCCATTTTGTCTGAACTTGCTTCACTTGCTTTGTGATGTCTCCAGCAACTGCTTCAAAAATCTCACCTCTGGTTTACTGAAGTCTGGAGTCAGGAGTTTAGGATCACACAGCTGCTGCTCTATTGTCTCCTGAAATACATTAATGGATAAATGTGGTAACAAACATACGGTGGGTGATGGGTTTTTATGTTAGACTGTGATGTTTTTGCTTGATATGACAACTGGTTAACTTACAAATCTGTACGTTTTAGGGGTCTTCACCAGAACAAAGAAACCTCCATGTGCATATGGTTGAAACTGAGATGTGTCTCCTATTGCGAAACTGTGAGGGGAGAGGACTAATACCACATACACACACATGAACAAATATATACAGGCAGACAGAAATGATAGAGATTAGATTACTGCACAATTACAGTAAACATTTAATCAAATCTGCTCTTAGAATAGTTAAAAATATGACTGAAATAACAGACCCAGTATGGTACAAACAGAGCTTTTGTTGAGTAATCTGTCTCACTGGATAAGTATGCTGGTGTCACATAATTACAATGATAAATTGTATGATAAAAACTCTTTAAAAACATAAAGGTATTTGAAGTTATTGGCTCCAATGTAGACATAATACCTGAAACCTGTCGCACGCTGCTGTTGAGTTCCACCATGCCATTAACCTCTCTGAAGACAACGCTCTGGCCCGTCTGTAGGCCATGAGGTTGGTTGTCCATGCAAGTTACCACCCCAGGATCGTCCTGCAGGGTCAAAAGGAGTTTAAACTGTTTTGTGTAGCGGACAGTGTTTTGGAAATATGAACTGTGATTTCATTGCTCTACTGCAAAAGCTGAATTATGGAATTGCATTCTCATTTAATGCAAGAATCTGGCAAATGCTGCTTACTCTTTCAGCACACAGAAATGCAGCTCATAATTTTATCAATGTCACTGTCTGATAAAAATGAAATAAAAATAAATAAAATGTCAAAAGTTAAACATATAATAAGAAAACCATTCAGGGCATAGAGTGCTCAGACTACCTGAGTGATAGTTTGGATGAAAATCTCCTTGGGCTCCTCTCCTGTAGGATCCGACACCTCAAACTCATCTCCAAAATCACAAAACACCCGCACACAGATGCCATATGCGTCACAGCCAATGAACTAGAAAAGGACAAACAGTGAAACAGCACGAAGGTTTAGTAAATATTTGACTGTTTGTAAGTTCCCCATGTGTAAAGATATCGTTTAGCTAATACTGTGTAATTATAACCACTACAGGGGCTGTAGACTTACTCTGATGGGGGGTTGTTGTGAGTGGCAGAACTCATTCACTCTTTTCTGTAGACTCAATCTAGCTTCAGTCAGAATGACACACTGGAGGAGAGAGCAGAGCAGACGGTCAGAGTAGAAAAAAAACTTCCTGTTGAAACTAACGTCATCTGCCATCTAAGCCAAATGACAATAGGCCAATTTTGTAGTTGTTCCATTAATGAAAACAGGTAATACAGACATCTCGTGGGCTAGTCGGTCACTAGAGACACCACTGCTCAAAAGTTTGGAATCATCTGTTAAGCTGATGTTTATCTTCTTTTCTTCAATAATGGCTTCTTTCTTTTTTTTTAAAAACACAGATAAAAACATCTGAACTTTACGTTTTTAATAGTTTTGACCACCAAGAGAAAATCAATGTGTGTGCAGTGTGCATTTTATTCTGTATATATGTATGACTTTTTTAAACCCTTCAAAAAATACCACCTATTTGTCAAGAGAACTACAACCTAAAACCATGATATTGCTAGTAATGCTGAAGGAGTGGTTTGAGAAGTTAATTCAAACGTTTTCCACCATAAAATCTCATCTCAATTGAAGCTGAGCTGATCAAACTTTACCCCCCGTTTTCAGTAAAAAAGAGCCAATTACAAACAGTGCAGCCACCCTAAAGTCTACAATTGTGGGGTGATTTTCATCCTTACATACACCAAACATGTCTTGTTACCAGTGGGACTGCAGGAGAAGTGAGCAACGAATTCAAAATCCCCCATGCGCCACGGGTTGATCATTATCCAGATTCTGAGAAGCAAAACCTTACCTGATACTTTCTAAGAAAGCTGAGATCAGTGTTGTCGTCCAGAGCGGAGTAAGACATGTCAACATGGACATAAGGGTTCAACTCTGTCACCCGAGGGCACACTGCCTCCACCCTGTGGTAAGAAAAGAGAAAGAGGGTAGATGAGAATATGTGAAATCAGACAAATAAACTGAGATGCAGTGTGAGCACATGACATTTGTCAGGGTTTTTCGAGTGAGTGAGGTCAGACGTTTTACCTCCTTCTCTGGCTCAACACATCCTCTTTGCGGATAAAGAAGTTGGAGCCCAGATCCCAGGTCTCACACTGCTTTGTGTCATGAAGGGTGACTGCCTGTTTTCACATACAAATATACATGTTTTTACAATTCAATTCAAAACTTTATTGCAGACTCACTCAGACATACTGTACATTAGTGTCTTACAAAGACAGCTGTACCAATGTCTTCACAATTGGAAGCGTGTAGTGCTTAACCTTATGTTTGACAGAACCAGGATGGTTTCTTTTTAGACTGGTTAAGGTGGGTAATAAATGTATGCATAAGATGTCTTATCCTGTCCTGCAGCAATGAACACTTTACTTACATTATTCCATCCAGGTCTCTAAAGTAATAATCCCAAGGTGTCATTATAAGCTACCTGAAGTCTGTATGCTTGCTTTCCTGAAGTTTATCCACAACTGTGCAGTACACAGTGGCGTACAGAGACATCTTCACTCCATCTGTACACACACTAAACTTGACGCGAAAGCACGTTTGCTTGCACATACATCTTGCACCATTGCCTATAAACTTCAAATATAATACCCGCGGCTACAGCAAGACACAAAACACTCCCGATTAAAACTCGACACGCTGTGACAATGATGAGATTTAGCGAGAGTACACACCTTCACACCAGCCAGGACAATATTCTTTGCTGTGAAACAAGAAGTCAAGGTGGTTAGTGTTGGCAATGCAGACCATGTCAATACAAACGCTGACAACATTACAGTGCTGTTGTGCCGTAATGAGATATTTAGCCCACCTATCTCAATTCCCACTCCTCCCATTCCACTGAGAAAGACTGAGGACTGGGCCATCTGGTGCATAGCGCTGTCTCCCAGCACATATCGCTGGCGGCTGGACAGAGGGGAAGGAATGAAGAGGAAGTGTGAGGCTTCAGATCAGGAGGGAAAAGTGAGCAGCAATAACTGCATTGATTTGTAGTATGAAGCACAGAGCTGTCATTTCCTTTCTTGAATTATGTGTGTCCTTATCTGCAGCTACTAGTGCTTTAGTACAGACGACTAGCACAGATTGTGATGTATATATGGCCAGGAAGGTTTGACTTGCCTGTAAAGAGAGTCGTCAATCTCCATCGAGTCTGCAGCCATGCTGGGAGGGGAAAGAGGGGGGATTTCAACTGTCCGAGAGATGGCGACTATACCTACACAACATACAAAAGCACAAACAGTGATCACCGAAGTTATTGAACGTTGTGGTTGTCAGTTGTGATCTAACACCAACGCCCTGGTGTCAATTAGCTAACCTATGTGGCTAACTTGCAGTTAACGCCAGCTAACCGTAGCTGCCAGCAATATTGATGGCCTGGCAGCAGTCAGTCAGTCACACGCTGAGGTAAAGTGAGTGTCTGTCAATGTTAAAGCTGACCCAATACCGCTTGGTTCGCTTGTGAACCTGCTGAGGAGAGCTACAGCGTTAGCAGCTACAGCTAGCTAGCACCGAGTGCCTCTGCTGCCTGGTGCCGGTGGTGAGGACACTTGTCATAAACTCGTTGAAAGTGACGACACATACGTTAAGTAATAAACAACTTCCGAGGGCAGGGCGCTGTTTTGGGTTTTCTAATTCTAGCAGTACACGTGAAAAGAGTCGTTGTAAATGTTGTTAAAATCAGACAAACGTTCACGTAGCTACCTGTCAGTATGCGCGACGAGCTGTAGCGAATGAATGGCTGTGACTGGTTAAAAACTTGGAGTGTTTCCGGGTTACAAAAGTCACATGACCGAGGTCGTCCAATAGGGTGACAGTATTTTTCAGGACGACATTTGTGATAACATGTCACTGATTTTGGAAGTTTTTCCACCTTAAATATCGACCTATAGAAAGGATATGCCCAAATTTACTCTGCTTGTTTTATTTTTTGTTGTTTTTTCCACTGTCCTTGCTTTGTGGTATTTAAGGACACATTTTGAACCCCTTGGCCAGGGTACTATAGATGAAAAATAACCTCATAACTCATGAATTACCATGCGTTTTATTAATCTACACTGTCCCTTCTTATATAAACTAAACTAGAGCTAGAAGAAAATCCCTTCTATATATCAAATATAACAATAAAAAGGCTATATAAAAAAAGGTTGGGGTATAAAATACCTGTCACAATATACAGATTGATAACATTTATTGAAGTTTTGCAGCTTTGTAAATTGGACAGAAAATGTTGCGAGATCCTATTAAATTCTCCTGATCATGAGCCTTGGATTTCATGATGTAACAGTTGGATTCAATTTGTGACATTATCTCCTCCAACCAGCATTTATGACGTAGTGAGAAAGTCTTTATCAGTCTGAGGAGAGTCGGTCATCAAGCCATTAGTGTCTCTTCTATTCTCATGATATTGCAGACAATAAAATTTGTCGGATTATCAGTCTTTTGATGTTATCGTGACACAATATTTTGTTAATGAAGCTCAATGTTGAGCAAGCATACCATTATTAAAAAAATACAATCACATTGTGTTTAAGACCCTTGCAAAGGTTTTTTTTTTGTACACCATTGATGTTTGACTGACCTGTGACAACAATTGGGGAAAGATGAAAGCAAAGCACTGTGTAAAACTCAGCTTCATTGGGGAAAGTAGGAATAGGTTGCTTAAAACCAGTTCCAACCAGAGGGACAGAACAGAAAATACAAAACTGTTTAAAGAAACAAAGGTCATCGGCCGAGTGAAACATTTACATCCCCGCTGAGTCCCATCCTGAGCGATGATGTAAGGAAAACAAGTCTGCTGCTGACTTTATCACATTTGTGTCATTTGTGTATGTGTATGCTTGTGTGGCTGTTAATGTGGGCGAGAGAGAAAGCCAGACAAAGATTACACTCCTGTTACGTTTTCTGGGACAGTATCCCTCAACTTCAGACTTTGGAGACACCCTCCCTCTGATCATATTGGTCAGAGACACACACGGGAACCTCCCCCCGTGAACTAGAGCCAAAACCATGCACATGAACACAACAGACTCCAAAGTACCACTTGCACCACTCGGACACCTGCCCACAGATTCACTCTCCCTTGGCAATGTGGTGCAGTCGTATGGCACTGCGTCGGCTCCAGCGGATCGCTGTTACTCCTTTGAATATCACTGGGGGTCTCACGAGCAGCGTGCGGAGGGAGATGGCAACCCTTCCACGGGTGTATGTCACCCGGCAGATCCCACCCGAGGGGCTGAAGATCCTCCGCGAATCTGGACAGTGAGTCACGGCGTCCTAAAAGAATGAGACATCTTGCAAGATCAGTTCTAGTATCATATATCTGATCTGACACTTTCTAAATGTATAATGTCTGCTTTGCCAAGTTCATCATTTACGTTGAGTAAACAGGACTGCTAATGTTTGCCCTGAGGTTAGTCAGATAAGACTGGTAGCCTAAAGGGTATTCCCCCGCAGTAGAGTTGGGAAAAATGTATTTTTTAAACCTCAAAGTCACAATGTTTTGGCCAGCAGTACAGGTGATAAAGCTTGAACTACGGCATGGATTTGGAGCTTTAAAATTAAGCTTTTTTCTGTGGATAATTAAAGGATAAGTTCAACCAAAAGTTTAAATCCTGTCATTATCTTTTCACCCCCATGCTGATGAAATGTTGGGGAAAGTTTCGTGCAAAAAAATGGCTCCAAATCTACGGAAGCCCCTGGATCCGAAATTGAAATGAAAAAGAGTTATTTACACACCTTTAATAGAAGAAATCTTCTGTAGCCACTAAACTAAAACTGCACTCCCCGTCTGAGGTGGGTGGACACGCTTGACTTTGTGTCGAGGGTGTATATAACGTCTTTATAAATCCGCTTGGGATCTATGGGCTTTTGGAGAATTGGATTATGCCACATGAGCTGCATGGAGACTTTTTTTGTGGGGTAAATTTTAAATCAAGTCCAGATGTACTTCAGTTGTTTGGGAGAATGCTGCAGCGCTGTTTGGCTGTGAAGCTCCAGAAATGCTTTGTGGGCTACTAAACTTTCAGTCACCCTGTGAGTGAGTAGACAATGACTGACCTTTAAGGGGTTTTAGGATAAACTTGCTCTTTCAGAAAAAAAACCAATATAGATTTGATTTGGCCCTACAGTCATGGTTTCTGATTGCCCAGGGTGCAGATTGAGCTGTGGGACTCAGACGACGCCCCCGTGCCCAGGAAGGAGCTGCTCCAGAAGGTCAAAGGTGTTGACGCTCTGCTCTGCGTGCTGACAGAGAAGATTGATGCAGAGTTGCTGAACGCTGCAGGTCTGAGGATAGTGTTTGAGTCAGTTGAATGACAAATGCAATGAGAACCCCTCTCAAACATGCATATGTGTGATCCCACAGGCCCAAACCTGAAGGTCCTCAGTACCATGTCAGTGGGTTTTGACCATCTCTCTTTGGAGGAGCTGAAGAACAGGTGATTCCCAGTTTTTCTTTGTCTTTAAAACGTGTACAATTGTTGGTTTGTGTGTACATAAGACAGGGGCAATACAGTCATGTATAATATTATGTGTAACACTTGTGTGTGTCTGTGTTATCCTCCAGAGGTATCCGTGTGGGTTATACCCCCGATGTTTTGACAGATTCTGTGGCGGAGCTGACCGTGGCCCTGCTGCTCACAACCTCCAGGAGGCTCATAGAGGCCACACATGAAGCCAAGACGTAATGTTCCACACGCACTGACACACACACACACACACACACACACACACACACACACACACACACACACACAC
>CAEMYA010000178.1:53476-82908 GCA_903131615.1 Diplodus sargus | reverse complement strand
CATCACTGTTTTGTGGACTACGAAACTTCAACCGACTTTCCATAAGAATTGGGGTGAGTAGGTAATGAACTTTCCTTTGTGGGTGAACTCATCCTTTAATGTTGGTGCTGCACAGTTGCCTCTGATTTGCAAAAACTGATCATAAGCGCACCACAAACAGCAGATCTAGATTTCACTTAATAACGAGAAGGCCCAGGTGATTCTTTTAGAAACACAACATAGGCGACTGTGTGACTGCTTTAAAAGTCAGAAATGGCCCAGATAGTATTATGCAAAGTCTGCATGTTGCATGTACTGAAATTGATGAGAGTCCTCATATCATTAATCAAACTCCTACAAAGGGAGTATCCATAGTGATATATGTGATACTGTTGCACGTCTGACAATCTTTCAACAGGCTAAGAGTCCTTAGAACTTGACTTGTTGCTGTGGGTTTGTGCTGGAAAAGAAAATGTAAGGTTACACTGACATCCCTATCTTTGGTCTGTGATCAGGACTGGATAGTCTGGACAGAACATCTGTGACGGCTTTAAAAAAAAAAAATCTAAATATTTTAGGGACATGAAACCCTTCACTGATTCCTAATGTATCCATTCTGTCGGTCCGCTACCTTAAGTCCTACAGCAGCGCATTGGACATGTTACTGTTCTGCCAGCGCAGGCAGGTGGTCTTGGAATGCTTGTACAGGTGGGAGGACTGGCTGAAGCGCTTCCCACACTTGAGACACGCGTATGGTTTCTCTCCCGTGTGCACTCGGATGTGTTTCTTGCAGTCAGTCAGGGTGAGGAAGGTCTTGCAGCAGATTTTGCAGGCGTATTTCCGAGCTCCCTCGACCACCAGGACGTTATGCTCCGACAGGGCCTTCTTGCATTTGGACAGGACGTCGGCTGAAGCTCGGGTCAGCTGAGGGGGGAGCGAAGTGGGCCTGCCACTGTTTATCTCGTACCCACCACTCTTGTTTAGAAGCAGAGGACTTGTCAGGCTTGAGGAGGAAGATGCTGCGTCCTGGAGTACGCCACTTACTCCTTCCTCTGATCCCATCCCGGAGGCCATTTTAGGGGCAATGCGTCTGTAACCTGGGTAACCGAGAGCAGCGGCAGTTGCTGCGCCTCGTGAGTGTCGCCCCAGGGAGTGAAACCCCAGGCTAGAGCGCTGGAAGTCCAAATCAAAGGGATCTACACCTCCATGTCCTCCATTCCCACCTCCTCCGCTTCCTCGAGGGTTCCCTAAACCATCATGTAGCGGGCGAAGGAATAGAGAATCAGGTTGAAGGTTGTCTCCAAATCCGTTGCGACTCTCACCGCCAAGCGGACCTGACTGCAGAAGAGAAGAAGAAGCAGAGCTGGATGGCCCAGCAGCTTCCTGTCTGAGTAGGAAATGATGTGCTACTGCGTCACCAGTAGTTGTGTTGGGGAGGTCGTCCCCTCCAGTGACTAACCCTGCCCCGCTGCTTCCGAAATCCTTAGGGCTGAGGAAGCTGGAAATATTGAAACCGGGTTTGCCACCCAGTCCGTTATTACACCCGTACCCTCCTCCGACTCCGCCACCTCCTCCCATGCTGCTCTTGAGGAGGAGCTGCGAGCTGGGCTGCAGCAGAGAGTCGGAGCTGGGTTGGGGTTCGGAGGTGAAGCTGCGGTCGCTGCTCTCTGGGCTCAGCTCCGCCTTCTCCTCCTCGCCTCCAGGCTCAGCCCGGTCGCTGCCTTCAGCCTGCGATGTCACGTCGCTGATTTCGTCAGTTGGCTCGGGCGAACTTAGCGGCTCTCGCTTAACCACCACCTACAAGTCGGGGAAAACGTAGAGGAGGTGTTTCATCAAACGGCAAAGTAAATTTAAATATAGGATACAATAAAAAAAATGGTGCTGCTTGCAGTTAGTTGCTCAACTTTACCTTCTGTTCTTCAGCCTCCTCCTCCTCTGTCCCTGATTTGATCTTCACCCCCATTCTGTTGTCCTGCTGGTCCTGGTCATCCATGTCCTCCTCCTTGTTCACCCCTCCCTGAATCCTCCCCAAGTCCTCCCCCTCGCAGTGCCCACTATCCGACTGGCTCGGCATCTGAGGGTCATCTTGGGACACTCCCACTAAACCAGTGATCGCGGCATCCAATTTGGATTCATCCCCCATCTTGTGGGAGTCCGGCGAGAGCAGTGCTCCCTCCTCGCGCTCTCCGTTCATCCCTCCCTCTCCTAACAGCCCCATGTTAGGGGCGGAGGTACGCTGCCTCTGCCTGGGTCTCTCATCTGACATGCCCATGGCCAGAGAGGGCTTACGTTTGTGGAAGCGTCGGATCGGGAAGGACGCTCTCTGTTCGACTACTCCTCTGCCGACGACATTGTCGACTGCGTCCTCCTCCATCCCGCCCAAAGCAGAGCTCACCAAGCTGAGCCCCAGCTGCTGCAGGAGGAAGGAGCGCTGCAACTTTGACGTGGCGGCGTTTGCTGTGAGGTTAGCGTTAGCAGCCAGACCAGGGTTTACTGCTAAATCTGCAACCTGCTGCTGCTGCTGCTGCTGCTGCCGGTGCCTCTGCTGTTCCTGTTGAGGGTGGTGATGGGTGGGTCGGTCAGAGGAGGGGGACATGGGCAGGGTGCGTGTGGTCAGGTAGTGTTTGCAGGCCTTGACTACATTGTTAAGGTGCAGATGCGAGGCTGCGAGGAGGATGTCCATGACGTTGCTCTCGCCCAGCATCAATGTGGAGGTGTACATCATGTCCACGAGAGCAGCAAAAGCTTCAGCTGTCACCACCTGCAAGTACACATAGAGTTCACCCACTAGTTTTTGTTTTTTTAACATTAATATATCATCATCATCATCATCATCCTTTCACACGATATTGTCAAGATGTTAACCTCGCTGTCCAGCCGGATCATGTTCATGCTGGCATCTCCCTCTGCAACACTAAACAGGGCTCTGAAGTGGGTGCTGCAGGCCGCCAGCACCGAGCGGTGGGCCTTGAAGTGCCGGCTGCCCACCACGATGACGCAGTCGCACAGCTGACCGTGGACACGCTGGTAGTTGAGCTGCTGGAAGATCTGCTCGAAATGGCCCGGGAAATCCATGGTCCTGGGGACAGATGGAGGTTAAAAGGTAGGAGACGGTGGCCATTAGTCCCATGACATGACATCTAGTGACAATAGGTTTGATGAACAAATTATTGGTAGATCAGAAATGCAGGAACCTCCTCTTAAATTTCATTATTTTCCCCTTCATGTGTTAAAATAACAAAGTACTCTTTAGCTACTTTTTGCAGCAGAAGTGTAAAAGTGATGGAGGCCTAAAATGATGATCAGGGCGGAATAGATGGAGGCTGGTGAGGTTTTACGCTCACAAAGTGTTGATGTTATTTGAACACAAGGACAAGATATTAAAGGACTATTCTGTGGTCCTGCAGAACTTCCAGTGAGATTATTAATGAGCTTGCATCGAAAGCAATGTTTCCAGAGGGCTTCTATTCTTGCAGTAAAGTAATATGCTAATAATTAAATAATTTTCACTCTATCGTATCTGTTACCTGACACTTAAGGTATGTAGGTTAGTCATGTCGGACTGATAACAGAGCAGAGCAGCGGATGTGCTCTGCAGCACAGTAACAACGTCAGATAAGTGGGATAGTTAGCTAACTCGATTGGCTAACACAGGTTTGCCAGTTAGCTAGCCAAATTAGCCAAATTAGCAAAAACAAAGAATTATATTGTTATGAGGATGACACTTGAGAAAAAAAAAGCATTGACGAATGTTACCTTGAATTTTCCGAAAGCGCCGGTAACGAGAACAGAAATAGGCCCCTGACCAGAAACCAGACGCGGCTAAAGTTAGCCGGCTACAGACCAGCTTGTTAGCTACAACGGAGGCAGTGAGTTAGCATTCGCTCACCTGTCTGGACCGGTTATCTGTATCCAAGAAGGAGCCGTTTTTCCATCAAACGGTGCAACAGCTGGTCAGCCTTCCCGCTGCTACACCCCACGTCCGCTGCGGTCCGCTCACTAGCTCCTGTGTCCTCGTATTGGATGGTTTTTAGCTGTGGAGTCGAGAGCTAACAGTGATGTGCGAGCAGGCTGAGCTGTCCGTGTCACCTCCAGGGCACAGTCTGAGATAACGTTAACCACGCTAAATAAGACACGTCCTGACCGCCGATATCGACCCGGCTCTGACGATGACTGTGTTATGATTTCTAGTAATTTATCACCCTCAGACGAGGTTTTCCCAACCAGACTCACAGGGTGGCGCTGTGCTTCACTTCCATGTCCGTGACCCCGACGAGGTGAAAAGCTGCAGTTACACGTTTCACCGCCGGAGGTCGCTGCCGCACCCTCAGAGCCCGTGTATCCAAAGACGACAGTATGCCAGGAGGATAACCCTCCTGTCATTTTCTCATAAATGTTAAGCGATCAGTTAACGATTCATACAGATATTCAGGAATGTATTATTTTTATTCTTTTATTTTAATGCAAATATTTTTCAAACAGGCCCACACATAATATTTCTGCACCTAGTAAAGATCTATTTTATAGAATGTATGTATGCCATGTGATGTATTATGTTTGTGTTTGTTGATACATTTAGGCCTACATAAAATAAATTACTTTCTTATATGAAAACTAGCATTCATTATATGATCAACACCAAAAGCGTTATGTTTTTAAAAAAAACTGTGGCAGACGAACAAAAAAATTACAAATTGGTTTAAGATCAAAATCTAATTGCGTAAAATATATGATCGTTTATTCAACAACAACAGGGTACCAATGTCTACAAGCAGGCACTGGCAAGATATATAGCATTAAAAAGATTCAGAAAACACATGTAACCAGATTCAAAACCTAACACTGCTTGTGTGAAAATGCTGTAAAACGACATTTTTATTATGCTCCCAGCTGTCTACAGAGCCATAAATGGATTTCAACATCACGTTTTCAAAACAACTGATTGGAGAAATATCCCAAATTAGAAGAGCCCGCACCACCAGTAGTTTATTCACCTATGGGACACTATTCATAATGCAAGAGCTAATTTAATATCAAGGAATAAATAGATGTTCTCAATCTTTGCGAACCCGGAAGTCCACAGCAGACAGTTCTCTTGCCGCAACAGAAAACTCATGACAACAACTATGGCTGCCTCCTGCTCGTTGGTGTGTTGTGGAGAGGAGAGAGACTCCGATAAAGCTGTTATAGGTGACTTTCCTTTATTGTTTGTTAGTCAGTATATTTTGGAAAAATACTGTAATTGTAAACGTGCCTGTAAATGTCGGGTCGTGCTTGTCTTCTCTAATTTAAACAGCCATTTGTATCGCACACGTGGGTGCTAGCAGCAGGGCTAGTTGTTGAGTTGTGTGGCTGTCTGAGGGAGTTTCACCCTATTTGTGTGTGTGAAGTTACATTTGACAGTGGTTGAGCAGATTAAGAAATACAAATCCTCATACGTGAATGTTGTTTATGCTGTTAGTTGCATACATTCGAATTAATGTCTAACTTGAAACAAACCTAATTGTGGTTGTAAGTGTTGACAGTGGTGGAAGAAGTACTGAAGTATTTTCACTTTAGTACTTCACATGTAGAAATACTGACAGCAGTCAAAACTGTATCCGGCATTTATGCAAAATGGCTTAGATCACAATAATGTAACTCATATCCTTTATATATTATCTTTTATAATAATAAATTAATGATTTATTGTCACTTGAGTTTTGTAGTTAACAAATGTAGGAATTCTTTTCTCATTATTTAACACTGATGATGGCTTGTGAATTTCATCAAGAAATCATTAGTCTTATTCCAACCTATAATAATACAATAATATCATTACCATATTTGCAGTTAATCTTAATCTATTTGATCAAATCAATGTCATGGCTTAAAAAGCAAGTAATAATTGTAAAAGCCTTTAGGATTAAGGACTATTTGGCGGAAAATGGAAATGGAAAGTACAATACGTCAGTAAATGTCCTGAGACGCTTTCCACCCCTCGATGTTAACTAGTCTCTTGATCATGTTTCTCCTTCTCACAGTCAAGTTTTCTAACGGCAGCGTCAAAAATGCAGACAAGCTGGATTTCACCATGTACAAGAACACAGACGAGAGTAACCCCAGGAAAAAGAGCCGACGGATATTGGTGAGGAAGATGAAGCGCTGCTTCCGTCCTCGTCATCATGTTAGTTATGTGTTTGTGTTGCTCTACTTGAAGCGCTTTCATGACTGCGCTTTGTTTTCTTCTGTCCAGGTCGCTGAATCAGACAGACTGTCCTATGTTGGAAATAATTTTGGAACGGGGTCCTTGAAATGCAACAACCTCTGCCAGTAGGTGGACGCAGCATGTTTTGAGACATTGTGGCTGTGGTGAACTGCTAACTGTGACGTTTGGTGTGTGTTTAGATATTATGTGGGGGTGCTGAACAAGCAGACCATGCAGATGGAGGTGCACAGTGCTCAGCTCTTTAACATGCAACCTCAAATACCAGGTAACAAAAACCCAACAACAATCACCACCGTGTACTTATTACAATAGTGAATCTCACTTTGAAGGAATCTAGATAGATAGACTTTATTTATACATAACCCAAGTTAGAGTAAATCATCCAAAACGACCATCTCATCTTTTGAGATGAAAATGAGTTTGGCTTGAGAAGACTTCTGGTGGTTTATTCACCTTGTGACGTCTTCTATCATCAGGAGAGACAACAGAGAGCGCGAAACCTCAGGACACTACTCTGACCTACAGAGACAAGGTAAGATCGTTTGTCCAGGGTAAGACTGAGCTCAGTTGAGAATAAACTGTCTTAATGTTACGTTCCGTCTCCTCCTTCAGGTCGACTCTTTGATTGAGGCGTTTGGCACCAACAAACAGAAGAGAGCTCTGAGCTCCCGCAGGCTGAATCAAGTGGGGAGTGACACGCTGCAGCAAGCGGTGGCTAAGGCTGCCAACACGGTGATTGACCAAAAGGGACTGGAAGGTAGGCCACGAGTTTACATTCACTGTGTCTACGTGCACTTAATATTGAAAATCTAAATATTTTGACGTGTCAACAGAATGCTCCCGAAACCCGAGAAATGATTGACCCATGCCACGTCGTAATCCAAAAATGTCACCTGCTGAATATCCAAATACAAAATGCTGTTTACGTGACCCGTCTGAATTGGAATAGCAGTGAGATTTTAGTGCGGACGTAAACGTAGTCACTGTCTAAATTGTGGAAGTGGGTTGTCTTACTCTCCTTTCGTGGTCTTCTTCGATTCTTGTGCCACAATCGTGATTTTCCTCATTTGCTCTTCCTCTCTCTCCCCTCAGCTCTACAACAGGAAGTGGCCGAGACAGAGGCCCAGGCAGAGCTGGCTCTCCACCTGCCTCCCTGCACTGCAGACGCCGACAGACCTGAGAACGTCTACGCGTTTGACGATCGTATCCTACATGTTGTTATGTGTCTGTCAGGGCAGGAACAGTGGATGTTGTAACAGATGGTTGAAAGCTGCAGCTCAGGTTGTTTGTTCAGGTCTTGGTCCTTAATCGATGTCCACAGTCCTGAGTCCGGTAGAGTTTGGGGCGTTGGAACAGGCTGGTTCAAAGATGGCAGCTCTCACCCCGGAGGAGCTGAAGAAGATGAGAGATGATGGAGGGTAAAAGGGCCTCACTTTGATAAGACATTTTATTCAGCTACATTTTGTTTCGTAGCCTTCTAATTCAGTTTCTACTCTGTGTTGTTTTTTTTTTTTAGGTGCTTGTGTGTTGTGAGGCTCCTGGAGAACATGCCAACTGTAGGCGACACCAGAGACAGAACATCTCGCTGTGCCTTTTACCTTTCCCTGCTCCTCAACCTGTCACGGCAGAAAAGCATCAGCCGCAAGTGTGAGTAATGTTTGCCTGCTTTTTATCTTGATTGGTCGCTCAGAAGTGTCCTTCTGCATGTCTGAGGAGCGCCGACTAATTACGAGTAACGTTTACATCGACAGTTGGACAGGAGGAAGGCTGCCCTCGCATCATTCTGAACAAACTGATGAAAACATTCACTGTGGAGACTTTCAACAATGGCAGGTATGATAGTGATCAACGTTTTGCACTTCTGTCATGTAGTTATTGTCTGTAGGGACAGTTTTTAAAACCTTGTATGTCACTAGAATGTAACTCAAAAGAGCTCGTACCCTGCCATCTGAATCCTTATAAGTCAGCTGCATGTTGGTGGTACCTGCAGGATTCTATCCCTACTGGTTATCGCATCGTGTCTGTAAAAGGACACACACTCGTTATCGTGCACTCAGTATTGATCATAATCAGGCTTTTTAGCATAATCAAGCAGCCTTTAATTCGTTATCACACTGATTTTTGTTGCAAATACATTTCACATTTGTTCACCTCGCCTTTCCCTCATAGGATCCAGAACATGGTGTCTTCATCAATGCGTTCAAAGCTAGCAGCGTACTCGCTGGCCCTGCTGTTGCATGTGGGTCACATGACTGCTGACCTCACATTACTGCACCGTGACCTGGGCATCACTGAGGCCAAGTAGGTGTACAATTTGTGTAGTCTGTGTGAAAAGTAGACTCTTGTTGTACATGTAATTATCAAACCACATGAATCCCTGTCAAGAGTTGCACAAGAACAACTCTGCCTGATTGTTTTTGTCTTTATAGGATAATTGAAGTTGCGAAATCAATGGGTCTGACCCTGATTAGACCACCCCGGGTGAAGTCTGACGAGGGCGGACCGCGAGACGACCACAGTCAGGCTTCGCTTGTTCTGCCGTTGGTCAAATACGACCAGTTCATGGAGAGACGGAAACGCAAGAAAATGCACTGAAGGTCAAGATAGGAAGAGACGAGAAGTGGATGCAGAGAGAACTGGAATTGCCACACACAGACACACACACAGGACTGTTTATTAATGCATTCTGTAGACAAATAAAATGGTGAACTTTGAGCTGTACATGACTTTGTTCCTTAATGCTTACTATGAAAGATATAAAGTAAAAAGTAATGAGCTGTAAACAAATTCTAGATGAGAGAAAACATCTAGCTCACACAGTCAGAATGTATAGGCACATTTGTAGACGGTACATATTGCACACTGAACATAATATTTCTTTTTTAAACTGGCTATTACCAGGTGAGTCGGCATCGTGTGTCACTGTGCAGCAGACTGATGGTGTCTCGAATGGTTACTTGTCCTCTCTCGCTGGATTTCTCCAAAAAGAACATTTAAAAAAAAACAAAAAAAACACGGAGGACAAAAAACACTCACCAGGAAACAAAGCAGCTCCGTGCAACAGGCAGAAGCTTAAGTTTGGCCTTTTTTGTTTTTGTTTTTTTGCATATGCACCCCTCACACTATGACAACTCCTCCTCTAGCTACAATCATTGATTTGATTAAAAAAGTCCAACAAGGCACAGCTTTACTTTGTAACATGTTTGAAGCTGGCATCTCTGAAGCCTCTGGCTCCTGCTAGGATTTATAAATGTGCACCTCCTAACCAGTAAGTCTCAGAAGCAAACCGACGAAACCACCTACGTCTACAGAAGTTCTGTACATGTGTACGCAATGTGCATCTTAAAGATTAAGTTAAAGCTCCCGTCTGCGAATGGTTGTTTGACTTGAATGTGTTGTACTTCAGCTGCACTCCATTATTTGACATCTACACAAATTCATAAAATTTACAAAATCTGGTTCCAGATTTACAAAATGCTGCGCCGCATTAACGCACTGGAAGGTGGACGTCCCTATTAGTGGTTATACTCAGAGCAGCCTCTCGCTCTTTGGACAGTTACTACAACAGGAGAGCATCATTTAAAGTCAGTGTGCTCCACGTGTATGACATATGCCGACAATTCATTCGTTAGTGCCCGGCGGTATTCACAGGATGGAGCAGAACATACTGCCACTATGGCAACCGTTTTCTACAGTGGCGCTGATCCTGGTCGTCATGGAGATTCCAAGTCGGGAAGGATATTGGGAAGAGGAGAGGCCAGAAGGGGAGCTGGCCAGTGGACGAGGTGGAGGGTTTTCCAAAACCCAGGGAGGAGCAGGTGTACGGCTACAAAGTACAAAGAGATAAAAAAAAAAATGAGAGTAAATAAGAAATGTTCATACAAATTTAAGAGTGCAACTGCAATAAGTTTTTTGGGGTCCAATTTGTGGGCATCTGACAAACTGTGAACACAACACTGACATTCCACCAAGCAAACATTTATCTAGATATATAGCAGTTAATTTAAATGTGTTTTCTGGCTAATTGGTTGTCAGATATTGATTTGATCCCTTAAGGGGAATATGCTCTTCTGTTTTCACCAGGTAATTTAGTGCTGTTCATGTGGTTTACAGCAAGTTTTTAGAGTCTTTTTCTGAAAACAATGCATTCTGTGGCTGAAAACAACACTACAGAAGCAATGAGATTGAACTAAAACAGTAAAAATGCAGCTGGATCAGAAACTAAAATAAAGCTCCATAAGGCTGAGGATGAATATATAGATTACAGCTGCTACAAGTGTGTGAACAGCAGAAAGAAAGGGAGGAAGAGTAATGACCGTAAAAGCCAATGGTGGTCTCTGAATCTATGGCACTTTCTCTTGGTTGCCTAGTTACCTGTTATTATGCCTTAGAACACTGTTGTTGCGCAACGCACAGCTCTCATTGCCAGGATCCATGTGTAGTAGTGATTTTTTGTTTCCAGGATGGCCCTGGAACAAGAGATTGTCGTGGACAACGCCTTTTACTGGCCCAAGCACAGCGATGCCACAGCCCTGCGCTGGTTGGACGCGGTTGCGCAGTATCTAAAGATAAAAATGACAGAAATTATGAAGTGATGGGTTGACTTCTCATTAAGGAGTAATGTACAGTCACACTGTCTTCGTTCCCTAGTCCATCTCACCTTGATGTCAGCACTACCAGAGACTTGGATCCCATATCCACAGTTTCCGACCACATCATTCTCCACAATCTGCCCGTTCCCCCCGAAACTGACGCCATGGCCACCGTTTTTATAAATGCCGTTGCCACGAAGCTCCACTCTGCAGTCTTTCTCCACCGTTACGCCACCTCGACCATTGTCCACAACGCAGTTTGTAACCAGCCGGGTGAGCTGGCTGCTCTGCAGCACAGTAATGCCGGTGCCTCGGTTACTGTTCACAAGGTTAGAGAAAACATTCAGGGGCTCACTGCTCTTCACGTACAGACCAACCGCTGCAGAAAAGGGAGAGGGAAAGATGGAGAGGACATCAGACGCATGAAGTGAGTCACTTTAGTCGACACTGACGACAGGTCTTTTTATTACCTCCGTTGTAGTTCATGCAGTTGCTCTCCACCAGGGCCACACTGATGGAGCGACGGGCAGAGTGGCGCTCGTCCTCGCTGTCCAGATCACTCTCCCATGCGAATAGCTCCCCCTCTTCATTCAAGTTCTCCTGTCCTTCTCGGCCTTCTCCGTCTACCCCCCTCCTTTCCCCACTGCCTCCATCTCCACCAACACCATCCTGCCCTGGCCAGTTCCCCTCCCTGGCCTCGATGTTCCCCGGATCCTTTCTGCAGAACACGGCCAGCCCGTACATGCAGTTATGGGTGATGTAGTTTCCCAGGAGCTGCGGGAGGCTGGAGGACATAACCCACACTCCGCAGCCTTTATTACCTGAAGAAACAGGAGAAAGAGGAGACCTTGAACATCGGTGTTTGGAAAAGACGAGAGCTAGAGATAGATGTGCTGTTATACGATAAGTGTATTACACTGCCTTGGAATTACATACAGTAGACATGGTTTCCCTCAATAAGTCCACGGCCTCTCTCTCCCACCACAACACCATCTGAGTAGCCATAACAGATGTAGTTGTTCCTCAAGATGGGGTCACCTCCTCTGCGGATGTCCACACCGCCCCACTGGTTCTCTCTGATCACATTCTCTGGAATTAAAATACATTGACTGTATATGTCAAAGAAAATCAGGGTTCATGACCACAAATAAGTGATATGACGTGATATGTGGAAAATGAGCCGGGACAGACCGACTTACACACCTGATATCATCCCTCTTCCATTCTCGTTTATAGCTATCCCTGCTGCCTGGCCCTGGAAGATGTGATTCCCGCTAAGAGAGAAAGAGAGGAGAGAATATGAGCGGAACAGCTGCAGCTATCGAAAAAAACACTTTATATCATCTACACAGAAACAATAGACTCGGCTTGATTATATACTGTATGTCACAAACTGCACCCTACAAGTTATCAAGCCACACAACAATACATATTTTTGATTTGAAGTTGACAAGTTTTAACTTGTTGTGTGGAACTTCACATGAACAGTGCAAATATACTTTAATATACTCTAGGACTGAATGCCAACATCTCCATTATTACATTTGACATCAGAAGTGAGCCATAGGAACACTTGTATGTTATGAAGAAGAAGAGACGGTCAAGGTAGACTGTGTCCTGCCACAGGTATAAATCATAAAAGTAATCAAGGGCGAATTCCAGTGAGCTGCTTTGGTTTTAGGGTCCTGGTATTTCCGATGCTGGCTCACTGTCCTGACTTATTAGGAAACATCTGTGTTTTCTATGGTGAGTCAGACCGTGTGCTGTGATTGTCTATTGTACTGGTGGTTTTAAACAGAGCGCTCAACATTATTGTCTTAATTCTGGTGCATTAAAAAACCAAAAAGCTACACTTTTTCTTCTTCCTGAATAAGTCCTCTACAGCGCCTTATGTGTGAACACAATACATGTGTGAATAAAAGTGGAGAAGCGGAGACTACACATTCCTAGGCAATTTAGATGTGTGTGGATTCCCACCTACCTGACCACAGGATTGCCGCTGAAGAGTATATACACGCCTGCTTCCTTGTTGTTATATATCTGGTTGCTCCGAATTGAACCTTTTCCATTGCCAAGGACAACAACCCCTGAACGCAAACCGCTGTGTATTTTGTTACACTGTGGAATGAAAGACAAAGAGTAAAAATGGAGTAGAAAAGACAAACTAAAAACAGTTACGTTTGGAAATGTACCCACTGCTGTTCCAGTTTCATCAAATGTGAGCTTCCACACGATCACTTTTAATGCCTTTTATACGTGTTCACACACAGCATCCGTTGCTATCATGGACAGCACTTGGCACAAAAAAACTTCTTCACATCAGTGAGGGAATTCAGAACCGGGTATTACCATCTGCCGTGCGTGATTCGACCACAAGTGGACACCTCTGACAGTCCGTCAGTTCACACCTGACGTTCATATACGTCTCGAGTGACCGCTTGTAATCGGATCGCACATCCCGGCTCTATGTGCAAACTAACACGCACATCACTGGGACAAATTAAGTTTCTACTCACTCAACATCTCAAAATTGATAAGATATAAAGGGTGCAATGTACCATCTGGATCTCTCTGACTGAGATGCTGTTGAAAGCTCTGTGTAAAGCTATAAGGCTTTTTTTAAAAAGATTATTTTGTAAAACGTCTGTATTGCTTCTTTCTGTCAAAACTTCATAGACAAGGGAGCAGCAATCACCACAATGATGGGGTTAGCCCCTTTTCGGATGTCCAGCCCTGCCTCCCCATTCGAGTGGATGTCGTTTTCTGCGATGAGGCCCTGAGCAGAGAGGCGCAGGAACACACCCGATGCCCGGCACTCACACACCTCGTTTCTCAGCATCACTATCTTAGGGAGGTTAGAGGAGAAGGAGAGGGAGATCAAGTAGCACTTTGAATAGGAAACGACTGCTTAATTACTCATGATCTGAGCCACTTAACTTGACACCAAAGCCATTGAACATATTGCATTTAAATGTGCTAAGATACATTCAAGCTTCACGCCAATAGTCTGGAAAATATCATTATGATCTTATTTACTGTGGAGTTCTGGATACAGCGGACGGCATAGTTCAGCCCACGGAAAACATTGCCTTCCAGCCGAGCTTGTCCATAATTAGACAAATGCACGCCTCCCTTCCCTTCCCTGAAGAGGCAGCGTCTGAGGATACAGCCATGGGTGGATGCTGCCAACATCTGAGCCTCAGGGTCCCGGTCTAGTTCCTGTTGAAAGGTGAGGGGTTCAGGGGTTACAGAAGGGGGATCCGGGGAGGAGGCCGGTGGCAGAGAGCCATCTGGCTGGGGCTTGAGCAAATGGGACAGGCCGTGATGGTCACATGGGATTTTGTAATCCAACGCACATGGGTTTATGGTGTTAATTCCTCCTCCATCTTCCTCCTCTCCCTCGCTGCGGTCACTCCAGCAGTCTTCAATCACTGTGCCCTGACACACCGCATCCACCCCAGTCCTCCTCTGCCAGTCCTCTATGTTCACATGCTCCTTTTTAACATTGGCACCTGGAGGTTGATGCCCACCAGTGGAACCTGCCACATGGCCTGTGGGAGGGCTGCGGTTGCTCCCAGATGGACTGCCACATGATGGGAACGTCCTGGCCAAGGCGGCCAAGTGTTTGCAAGCCCAGTTCCTCTCAGAGACGGGGGGACCTTCAACTGTGACAGACGCCGTGTCACTCCCAGAGAAGTCACAGCTGTCCAATAAACTGAGGACGACACCCAGTAAGTGGGCTGAGCTGCCTTGTGAGAAGGAGCAGAAGCGAGCCTGGCAGGTTGCTGGGCCGCGGACTTGCAACTGAGCCCCCTCAAAGTTGCAGTTATCTAGCTGGACGTGACCCCATGACGTCTAGAGCAAAACGAGGAGAGAAAGGCGGGGAGTCAGACAGATTCAGCAAGAATGAAACAAGGAGAAATGCACTGTGGCTGCAACTAAGGATTATTTTGTTTTATGATTATTCAACTGATTACTGTCTAGATTTATAATAATTTGGTCCCTAAAAAGTCAGGAAATAATGAAAAATGTCCATCACAGTCCACATTGATGTCTTTAAAATTGGATTTTTGAGGCTCATTCCTACGGGTTTTACCAACTTGGATGGTAGGACAGGTCAGCCGCAATGAGTGAGAAGTCAAAAGTGAGATTTTTGTCAGTACAAAATCAAAATTTTGTCAGTTTAATATGATATAAAACAGAGAAAGCAGGAAATCTCCACATTTGAGAGGCTGAAATGAGCATTTTCTTCAATTTCTGTATGAAAATTACGTGAACGACTAATCAATTATAAAAACAGTTGCTGATTATTTTTGTGTCTTATCATTGCGGCTCTAAATCACACCTGATTTCAGAAGGATGCAGACAAGGTTGATACGACGCTGCTGTGAGAAAGAAACCATCACATCAAGCCGTTCTTTACCTTGTAGACCACAGTGGAGAACCAGGGTGGCATGAAAACCAGATTACACAGCCTGGCAGTGGGGCACTGCTGCTCCATACACACCAGGAGGGCCACCTCACCAAGACGCCCCAGCCCGACCAGCTCCACGGGCACCTTCAGCGCCACCTCAGCCTGCTCCTCGTACACCCCTGGATGGAGGACCACACGGTCGTACGGCCCCACCACCCCGAGGGCCCCGCGGAGGGTCTCGAACTCACACCCTGGCCCCACGTGCCAAACCCTGCGGTCTTTCCTGCGACGGAAGAAGAGGAGGCAGGCGGAGGACTGGAGCTCTGGTCCATTTTGAGTCCAGGTGCGGGTGGCCAGGGCGTGCTGCCTCAGGGCCTCTCTCCAGGATGGGGGCTCCAGATGTGGCTGGCTGGGCCAGTTGGGGTGCCTGCACTCAGGGCAGCCGAGGCAGAGCTGCCTCCAACGGGTGTTGTCCAGAGAGAGGATGAGCTCCCGCCAGGCACGACACACCTGGCAGCAGCGGCCCAGGTCACGAAGAGGAAGGTAGGCCAAGATAACTCTCCACAGCTCCACGGGGAGGCTGCCCACCTCCATGGCAGCGGCGGCTGCAGCAGCAGCAGAGACACCGGCGGGGAGCACCTGGAGACAGCGGGTCACACGCACACACGCAGGCGCAGTTAAGGCAACAAGAACCCGCTAGCGCCGTTACACAACAACAACAACAACAACAGAGATGACGCCGCGAATGCTTTAACATCTTCGTGTTTACAACTGCTTCACTAACATCAACATTGTGTTGAAACTTTGCCGCGACTAATGGCGGTTAGCTAGCGAGGTAACTTAGCGCTACGTACCCACACGTTAGCTTCAACATCGCCGGGAGAGCATCGCCTCCGTCACAAATAAAAAAAGAGCCTCACCTCTTATCAGTGTGCCATTCTTAGATGTGAATCAACACGTCTCTTCTACAGCGTTACATGTCTGCGGCGGCGGCTGCGACTTTCTCCTCGGTGCCTCCAGCGTTCACAGCAGTCCACGATGACTGCAGATGTGCCATCGAAATGGAGTTCAATTGCTTCCAGTTTACGGCAAGAGACCACGAAACCAGCGGAGAGTTACTCCGTCTTCCGCTTCCCATCAGTGGGCGTTAACCTTGTGGAGGTAGACCGCCGTTAACATGGTTGTTAACCGGTTAAATCCCTCTGTAACACCAACCTGTGTGGTTAAACACGATGCTGCAGACAAGTGGGTGGCGTCAGTCCAACATCTGCCTCCAGTTTAGCCCGGCATACACAGGTGAGATGTTACTGTAGTGGTTTTAAACAATACTCAAACAAATTGGGGACAAATTCTTCTCATTCTTGCATCAAAACAATTCATCTTTACATATTCAAAGAATACATCTTACAGATATTATGTTTCTTTTGAATTTAGGGGTTATTTCTTTCTTTCAGTTTTCACCCACATATCTGTAAAATATATTTTTCTTATCAAAAGAAAAGCACTGAGGGAATGTAATTAAATGCATTGAGTACTGTACTTATAGGTTAACCAATTTTATGCATTCGAGTGTGTTTACAGGTGTCTGAGAGTGCTACTGCATATGTGAGGGGACAAAAGTAGTATAAAATATTTTGTGGCTCCAATGGAAGCTGTTAATCTGATAAACTGTCTCCAGTATTGTCACTCAATGGCTAAATTGCATTGTGGGTAATGTAGGCGCTAGAATTTTTTGGAGTAGAATTAAAAAGGCTCTGGTTTTATCGATTTTGTTAATTTGTTTTTTATCTTTGAGTCCAACAGTCTTATATCAGTGCAATACCAGACTAACCTGTTGCCTATATCACCCACAATGCAACCGAGCCACTAAGTGACCCCCTGGGGGCAATTTATCAGATTACACGCAGCTTCCTCTGGAGCCACAAAAGGCCTTATACTACTTTTTCACATATGCAGTAGTACTCCCCAAGACCTGTTAACACACTTAAATGTGTAAAATTGGTGGACATACCCTTTAAGAAGAATTTTGAGGTACTTATTCTTGAGTATTTCTATTTTTCCTACTTTATACTTCCACTCCAATACATTCTGGAGTCAAATATTGTACTTCTTACTCCATTACATTTATTTGATGAGTTTAGAGATGACTTGCTGCATCAGAGCCAAACTAATGCATTGTTTCATTAGTCTACTTTATTGACAATCTGATTAAAAAGATAGAAAAAAAATATTGATTCAGATAATCAAACAAAATGCTGAATATCAGATCAATAACTGCTCATAATGAACCACTCATGAAAATATATGCACATGTACTTGTTTTTGTACTTTGGATACAAACACAAATACAAGTACATGTACATATATTTGTATTTGTACTTTGGATACTTGATTATATTTAAAGCCAGAAATAAGACAAATCTTTATTCATCCTGACGGAGATTATTGTGCCATAGATTGCTCCAAAAAGGATTACAGTGCAGCCAGTAACAGCCACTGGGTTCCTGGGTCAGGGTCACACACTTGGCCCAGTTTTCATGAGAATAAAGGCAAAGAGTATTAAGTATTATTGAAATATACAAAATAAGACTTAAAGACTTTGACTTAAATGCTTTTCCTACGAGTGATTTTCAGTTACAGCAAAGTAATACTTTAACATGAAACCCTTTTGTCGAAGTATGACTTCTGAATACATTTTACAACACTGTATGCAAGTTGCATATATTTCACAGGGAGGAAATATGACTAGATTGTCTAAATTTACGTATTAATTCCCCCATGATTGAACATCAATTGAACATTTGTAAGTTACAAATCACTGACAACACAAACTAACCAAAAAAAATAAAAACGACACAACAAAATTTGACATCTGACATGTGACATTAGATGGGATGTGTGACATTGAGACATCACAATGAGTGACTTGTATAAGTTATGTTATTTTTTCAGTCTCTAATAAAATCTCATAATCATAAATCAGCTGATAAAATGTTATTTGATCACATTAACGTGTATAAACGGCACTACACCCTCTAGGTCTTGTCAGTTGGGACATGAACTGTCAAAAAGCAGATTTATCTTATGATGTGCTTTAAGTAGCCTCGCATTTGAGCAAAACATATTGGTTATGTTGAAAATTGTCATCAACACATACCATATGCAACTTTACAAATTGCTTCAGTGTCACATTTTTTTTTCTGCTGCTGTGTGCCGAATGCCAGACTTTACTGGACTATCAGTTTCATCTGAATACATTTTGAGGTTTTGAGGTGCTTGAATAAGTGGGTCAGTAGATAAACTCTTAATTCAACTTCCCCTCAGCACAAAATGACAATTATATACTTCATTAGATTATCAACAACAGACTGTGATTTTATTATTAACTGCTTATTAAACGAGTTAAACTCATAGACGGAGCGGTAAGATAAAAGTTCAAGTGTACCTGATGTCACATGCTGGCAAGAGTCAGAAGCAGACAGGCCAACATATCCAAAAGGAGCGCAATCGGCTGGGCAGAAGTCCAAAAAAATCAGGCTGCGGTTTATAACAGGTCAAAACTTGGAGGCAGAGTAAATAGCTGGCAATATCGCTGGTGAAACACCAGACAGTCTGGTGGGAACAGAAGGGGTGTTCTGTAACAAATACCTCTAAGCTGATCATGAGGAATAAGTCTACAGGTGAACATGTGAATTTCCTGGTGGTGAATGGTGGGAACACTGGGGTTATGGCAGGTAAGAGATGGGAGTGGCAGAAGAAAGAAGCAGACGTGGGATTAAGAACTGGCTGATGTTGTAACAAGTATTTCGCCAGGTACTTTCCCCCTTGACTGTCAAAACTATTATATCTCTTCATCGTTCAACACCAGACAAAATCTGAAGGCCCTCTTAATTCCCCTTTCATCAAACTATTCTACAATATGATTGATTTAGCCACGTCACTCCTTATTTCTGTTCCTTACAGTAATTGCTTAAATGAATTACCTTTGCCCCCAAGGAAATGTCAGAGAAACACAGAGACTTGTTTTTTTCTGAAGCTCTAGTGAACGATGCACATAGTATTTACCAACAAAGACCTCCATATTTGAATGTTAGAGCATCGATGGTGTGACTTTTTGATTCCATCATTATCTGTCATTGATTTCGATTTGTAATGCATAACAGCAATTGTCAAATTTAGTTGAGTTTTCTTTGGAAATAAACAACAACGCTGCTAAAGCAGACCTTTGTATGAACTGAATAGTCCTTACCAGGAGCAACAGCACTAATTTGATGGATTTTGAGATTGCACTGCTAATAGCTTGGCCAGGAACAGCAATATCATGTTGTTGTTGGCTCTGGTCTTAATCACTTTTGGTGATTAGAAACAAATGTACAGCAGACAAATGTTTCCTCTAGAAATTATGCAGTGAAAGACGGTTTAACGTTGGTGTAATATTGCACTGAGATTATACTTTGTCCGTAATGTCAGCTGCCAATGAGGGAGTACACTTTACAGCCACGATAAATGTTGTGCACCTTTGTCCAAGAGGTGGCAATGTTCTTCCACTGACAATCTAATCCGACCCTGTAGGTACACTGTCAGCCACAAGCCAACTAAAAAAACACTGTCTGAAATGTTTTTTTCCAATTTGTGTTTTTCAGGACATGTCACTGTGTTTTTCTCCACCATCAAACAGTAAAAATGCCTCCCTGAAGACTGATAAGAGTGGACAATCACACAATGTTTATGTGTCTCTTCTAGACATATATATATATTTTTTTATCCTTTGGTAAGCTATTTTGCTGTCATTATTTTGCTATAATTCTGTCAAGAGACAAAATCAGATATCATTGGAGTCAAATATTTGACAGCTGGTTGAAATTAAGGTGCAGTCCAATCTAAAATGTCAGGTGTAGCAAATATCAAGTCAAACATGTTGTGTTTGGTTGTCCTTTTCATACACATTTTTGTCATTATTACACATAGCCAAAATAAATGCATGTAACTTTTACGATTTAAACCCTGAATTTTGTTCTTTCACCTTCCATAAACACTTCTCAGTCGCTGACTTTTGCTTTGTAATGACACAATTTATTCACAACCATTGTCTAAATATTTTATATGAAAATGCGCATGTATGTTTTTGAAGCAGCAGGCGTACACATGACTTTTATTATTTTATTATACAGTTAACCTATTTTTTTTATTACAGTTCATTACATAATTCTTGCTACACATTTCAAATGCAAATATTTTAATTGCATACAAGAAAATCTCCTCTAAAGTAAGCAGATGTATGGTGTTCAACATATAGTGCACAGTATATGTTTGGTCAAAGTGTAAATTACTTTATCACAGCTGACACAAAGTTCTTTCTCATGAAGCAAAACTAACTCTTGGTGCTCCGTCAGTGCAGTCCATGCTTCAACTTTGAACAGAACCTAATAACTCCTTCTTTAGATCTGGGTCAAATCTGAGAAGGTCCGTTCTTCAAGGTGCCTGCCTACAGAGAAAAAATTTACACATGTTATAGGTTATAGAGCAGGCGGTCACAATGCAATGAATCAAAAATATGAATTTTTGTAATGAAAAAGTTTTAAATTCAATTATGTGGCTTGAAATTGGGTGTAAACATTTTAACTGTAAATTCAAATTTGTTGTTTTTCCAGTTCGGATATTTATGATTAAGACGTGGCTCATTATTGTTGGAAAGGAGGCCGCCGCTTCTGGTTTTCAACAACAAGCTCGCCCTACTCAGCCAGTTAATGACTCATAGTTAGTCAGGTTTCTGGCACAGTAAAAGCTTAAGATAAACTTAAATTCTCTTCTGCAAACTTCCTCGTCTTTTCCTGTACACACTGAACAAATGTTTATACTACTGCCATAAAAATTCAAGGGTGCCTTCCAGTAAACACTAAAGCAATTAACCCTGACCGTGAGAATTTCAAAAATCGTATTGTTCAAACAGTGTCTGTTCTCGTGCCAGTGTATTCACACATTCATAAAAATGTAGCGAAGGTGGACTTACTCAACCTGTATCCTTGCAAGCACTATTTTGACCCAGGGGGCATCAGGGTCCAGACAAATCAGTTGCCCATTCTTTTTAAGAGTGGCTCTGCATCAAACACAGATCATTAACATCAGACACAACAAAGATGTTATTTTATTACTCCTCTTGAGTAATAAAATAACACACAGGCAATCACTTCCGGCTTCTTTCAAGTGTTTTGAGAGGATAAGTTACCAGAACTTTGAACTTTGATCCCAGAACTTACATAATCTCAATTTCGTTGCAGTGAGAGCTGACAGGGATCACCTCCACCTGTCTTATATGACGTCCAATGGGCCTTCTCTCCTTTGTGATGCACCGGCATCGCAGAACAACTCCTTGATCCCCCAGGCTGATACCTGAGGTAGTGAGAGGTCCGAGAAGGATATCCGGTTAAACGCACTGCTGATTGCAGTTCACAAAGTGTCTGCACAGAACATGCTGCAACAAAGACAAGACATAAAATGCACGTTTATGATTAGACTCACCCTCTGGAATAGTCAGGAAAACCAGGAGAGCCACGATGGTGATAATAGACATTTCTGCTCTGAAGCTGAAGTCAGAGAAGCAATCTACAGGGATTTCTGAGACTGGTGTCGGTCAGTAGACTGCAGACATTCTTATAAAGTTTGGCTCTTCCCTCCACAGTCGCAAACTATGATGCAAGTCTGCTTTTTTTCCCCTTGTTTTCATTTCTCCTCCTTCGCTGATTCAAAAGAAGTTTTGTCATCAAAACATTTGAAGATAACAGAAGTACTTGGCCCAAAGTGGTGGATTTACTGCAATTCTCATTTAGTGGTTATTTTGATTCATTTGAGCAATAATCACTAATAAACAGAACGATACTAAAGAAACTAGTATACTGTTCTACATGCTTACTTTTGTCTTTGCATAACTGATTTTGGAATTGAGATGTTTGTTCTTTTTAAAAGATTTGAAATATCTGGGAAATTAATTTGCCTTCGATGCAGGAAGGCATGTGGGATTGATTAAACCAGTATGTACGTACATTGCTGCAGTGGAGGTCGCTTAGCAGGAGTTTATCTGGAATCTGTGCCAAACCAGCGAATTGTATTTGTCTTAGCTGTCTCCATCCTGGTGTATTTGGGCATTTTGAAACACTCTGTTTAGATGAATACTTTCCAGAATCCTTCCAACATCTCTGAGTAAATTCACCTCTTTTCTCCCTCTTAAACAGAAGTGTGCAGTAAAAGGAAAGGTATGTTTTGGGTATAATCCTGTCAAAGAACCAAAATAAGACAGTTTGTGACTTAATTAATTGATTTTAATGTAAAGATGTGCCTTGTAAAACTCAAGTTTAAGTTTAACAATCCCCTACACTTGCAAGAGTAAGTTTACAACTGTAGGTTCTATAGGGGAATGCTATGACAAGCCAGCAAGCTTGTCCCGGCATGACACTCAACGTCACAGGAACGCTGTTACAAACATGTGGAATTTAAACTCCAGCAGGGCCACCCACCCTCAGACAGATACCCTCAGACTCAAGGTTTTGTGTGAGGGCTACAAAGCAGTCAATTTTCACCCCCTCCTCCAGCTTTTAGTAAATCCCCAAAAAATCCCTGACATTTCCCGAAACCCTCAGAGACGAGTGGCCAGATTCTCCTGCTGGCAGCTCTCACTTCCGTCTGTCGTATATCACATGTACTGAGAGCAGTCCAACTATTGTCAAGCTGAAACTAATTGTTATTATACTACTATGGAGCATGCACGTGCTCAAGCAGCACAGTAGTACTTGAAGTATCAGCTTACCTCTGCGACACAAAGTAAAAGGAAAAAAACAAAAGAGCGGGTGATGATAAGTTCATGATTCATTCCTGATTTTCCCAGCTTCTTTGCAGGTGGTATCGGTGCAGCGTCCTGTGAGCATGTGCCTGTGTTTGCTCTGTAATCCACACTTTATGATAAAGCAGTGATAGTGGATTTCATCTGGCAGAATGCCATTTTCAAGACAGCAACCTCTCCTTTACTGTACAGTATTAAACTCGACAACACTATAGCTATACATTTCCTTAATGCAACTATGTAATGTCATGTTAGAACAATGCTAAGGAAGGCAACATGTGCAACAACATATAATTTAGAAGACCCAAACAAAGCAATTCTTGTTAGGTTCTATTCTGTTTTTTTCCACTTCTCTGGTATTTTCTTGACTCTAAACATACTTGTGTAGAGGTGGGTGGAGTGATGCAGCTGATATTTATACCTTTTATTTAAAAAAAACACTTTCTTACATAGAATTAACGCTAAACAAAAAGTGCGGCTGAGGCGGAAAGTTTTGCAGAAAGTTTAGCAGATGTTTGTCAACAACCGAAGTATACAAATGAAACCTTTGACCCGATAAAAGCTCTTATCACCAATGTTTCCTCATCTCATCTAGAAGGAATGTTACAGCTCAATGGCTGGATTAAATATTTACTAATTCACTTTCCGCAAAAGCACAGATAAGTTTATTTATGTTGCACCTTTTTGTTTTATTAGGTAGAATTTTCTATTTCTCTCCTGTCACACTGCTTTGCCTGTGCTTGATTAGGTTCATGCACAAAAACTACCTGATTAGGATTCAGAAAATATCGTGGCTTGGCTTAAAACAAAAAATGTTTTGATCAGATTGAGTTGGCCCGACTTCTCATTAAAAAATGTTAATTTTTTGTTCTGCCGCAAAATGGCAGAAAATGTACCCAAGTGTCTTTGACTTGACTTGTGGTCGGCCATTTGGCAACCTCGTTGGCGCGCAATGACGCCACACTGACTCTGATATGAAAGGTGGCTCATAAACAGATGTGAAAGTGATATGCCACGTTTGGTACGCATGTAAACATAGGATGTTACCTGTGGTTTGCAGAGACGTCAACTGCTAACATAATATCCTGGAGACTAGGCTAAAGGCTAAGGGATCACCAAGGATATTGAGATTCATCTTCTTTATCCCTGAATTTAATGGAAGTGCAGCCACTGTTTGTTGAGTTATTCCGGCTGGACCAAAGTGGACTACTTCCTAACTAACTTTGCTATCTCTTTACCGTCAACTCTCTTGGATTTATAATAACGTGCCATTACCTTGAATAATACACCAAAGAGGATGCCGGGTCACTTTAGTTTAGTCTGGGTGCATGTTTACCATACTGAAGTGGTTTTTCTCTGCAACAATGAAAGTTTTTGGTGAGATCAGGGGGAAGTTTTAGATATCCAAATATCTATGTATCATGCTGTCAAAAACGATTTCAACATACATCCTCTTGTGATCCCATGAAGCTACGGGGCCTGTTCCTCTTTCTGTGAGTGTGTGCGTGTGTGTGTGTGTGTGTGTGTGTGTGTGTGTGTGAAATTGACCCTGCTCTACGAAAGGAAATCTTGCAATTCAGAATTAAATGAAAGGAATTAAAGTGTTTACACTTCTCTCTTCATTATATTTTCCATTGTAAAAATAATCTGATAACACCACCACAGACTAAATTTTTGGGGAAGACCAACAGACGACGGTTGGTCACATGTTTCTGAGCTTATGTTTGTCACGTGCTGCCGACATGGAATTTTTATTAATCTCACCACATACATTGAAGTCCACAAAACCTCACATGAAAGCCAAAACTTTCCAGTGAAGTTCTTTAACCGAAACATAACTTCCAGCCTGTCTGAGATTTATCTTAATTCCTCTTTAATAGAAAAAAAAATACTCCTCACAGACAAACAAGTGTCAGTCAGCACATATCAGTGGGGCAACAACTGAATAATTAATGTGTCAAAACCACAAGATTACCCCCCATTGTTCATAAGTTACTCCATACTTCCTTCTGTTTTGAGAGAGTGGCCGACGTGACGTGATGACTGCCGGCAGATGTGTTGGAGCTTGTTGAGATTGCGTCAGGCTTTTTTGCCAGCCGTTGCACTAGGAATGTCACATGCATGAGCCAGCATACAGTTTGCATGACCTTTCTGAGGAGTGTCATAAATACCCTGCAATAATGTGCTTTTTATCAGTGATGCATCAAAAATCAAAAGTTTCTCTCTATACCTTTATGCCTAATCTAAATGATTTTTTATCGTACCACTAAAACATTGTCCCCTTATCTGGAGAGGAGCTTATATTGGACACCATGTAACTTTCTGTATCTTTCTAATACACAGTATTCACCTTGATGAACTCCATCAGTTGTGTAGCTGACTGACCTTCATTTAGCTTTAAAGCAGCGAACACAGCAGTGCATGCAGGGCAGTGTTTGAAATTGTTATTGTGTTCTAGTATGAATCAGCATTCTTAACACAAAACCACAGGACATTGGGACATTTTCCATCTGTGTTAGTGGCAACAAAATTTGGAACTATAAGCACAGCATTGTTACGCCATGAAATTCAAAAATGAACCGAACGAACTTACAACATCAATGAATGCAAAGTTTCAATGCAGCCATGGTTTGTAAAAAAACATACATTGCCAACATTTATGATAGGGACTGTGGTTGAAGCACTTAACATCGACACCTGTGCAGAAAAAGAATAAAAGAAGAGAATAAAAATACCACGCACAAACCTGAGCCAAGAGACGTATATAGGGAAATACACGAGACAAGAAAACATGGAAAGGAAAGGAATGTACAAGGAAAGATATGTACATATAAACAAACCAGTGCACAAGCATACAGAGAAAGCATCCAGCAACCAGTCGTCACCCACAGCAAGAAAAGCTTATTTAAAGCAAAAGAGGTTTTACTTTTGGCGGTTCACTCATGTAAGGGTTTGGTAGCTCAGAAATGTAGACAGTAGCTAAGCTGCAGTGCCTTTTAAGTGATAAAAAGAATCTTAAATCAGTTCTGAACTCTGAATGCAGCAATGCGAAATAGGAGCGATGTGAATGGACTTTCCCCTCTCCTTCCTGAGTGTGACATTTATGACAAAACCTGAGGGGGACATTCATCAGCCACTCATTCACAGATTGCATCTGGTTGTTCATTTTATTGCATGCAGTCAATGAATCAGCTGTCAATTGATCAACAGATAATCGGTGAGCAAGTGTTTAATGAACTGTTAACAGCAATGTCTAAATTTCAAAGAATGTTTCTCAAGCATTCCTGTCACAGCAGATATTACAGATTTTTAGTCACTGTATTTTTCCGAATGTAGCTCTGTATTAGTGACAAGTGTTGAACCATGAATCCTATTCATACCTTCTGGTGTAAATTCCCGGTCAGCTTGCAGACAATCCCAGGTTGCGCAACCTGGCTGAGGCAGCGACATGACTCACTTCCAGGAGGCAGGCTATATAAAGAGAGACTCTCCTCTTCAGCGCTAGATTCAAACAGCAGAGCGAGAAGGCAGCTGAACAAAGAAAAGGAAAAGCTGAGGAGAAAGGAAACCAAGCAAAAGAAAAAAGCTGAAAGAGAAACATCTTCCTCTTTACTTCATCAGACAACGTTTCCACTTTCTGAAGGAAGTTCTTATTCTTTAGCGTTAATTGTTGCACAGTTTGTAAAAGCCACAATGATGAGCAGCAGAGTCTTCATCGCCACTATCGTGGGGCTCCTGGCCTTCCTCGCCATCAGTGAAGGTAAGATCTCGCTATTCAAACTCTCACTACTTTGGCACATTCTGCTGGCAGCGCATCAAGAGTCATGAGTATAGACCGTTGCACTTTGTGACCATGTGACACCTGTCTCCTAACAGCGAGTATGGGAGTGGAGCTGCATTGCCGCTGCATCCAAACAGAGAGAAAACCAATCGGCCGCCACATTGAGAAGGTGGAGCTGATTCCTGCCAGCTCCCACTGCGAGGAGACCGAGATCATGTAAGACCTGATTTCAAAACCTCCGTCCCTGATGGTGTTAATAAAATGTTGTTGTGGCCACTTATCGGCCTCATCAAAATGGTTCTGACTGTTTCTTGTTTGGTGTTGCAGTGCCACTCTGAAGAGGACAGGCCAACAGGTTTGCCTGGACCCCGAGGCTCCCTGGGTGAAGAAAGTGATTCAGAAGATACTGGCCAAGTAAGTACAGGTCAAACATACAGTTTAAGGCCACCCAAACACATTCATAGTCTCATTTTCTTAACTGCATAACGTGACAGAAAACGCCAGCTTTCACTTTTGATACACAAATTAACTGTTCTTTTCCGTTTCTGTTCCCTGCAGCGCGAGACGCTGAGCAGACTGGAAGAGATGTGCTTCATGAGCCTGAGCTGTTTACTGCATCGACCAAAGACAACCAAAGACCAAAAAGTGTTGATGAGCTGATGTGATCTTGCTCATTTTTTTTTTTCAATGTCCTTATCATTTGTTGAAAATGACAACAGAATCTATCTACTCAGCGTATGTTTGTATCAAACATGTTATTTATTATCATTATTAATATTATGCCTGTATGTCACCTATGTGTTTCACTGTTTCTTTAACTTATGTCTTTAACATATTTATTTCTGTATTTATGAAACGTAAATGTATCTGGAATCTGGATTCAAGAATGGCTCTGACAATCTATTGATTAATAAAAGAAGTACACATGAAATTGAAAGTGATATCTCTCTGTTTTGTCTCGCTTGCACATTATCATTTGCCCTTCATGCTGTATGAAAGAATAAAAGGTTTTCAACTTTTATCAATTTAATCTGCATATACAGGCCTATTGTTTTTTACTTTACTGTCACTGTTAGAATATAAAAGGAAGTTTGTTCTCTAAGACTTAAATCGATCATTTTTTAAATTGATATCAAGTCTTCTGCTATGAGAGAACACCATTTTTTTTTTTTACTATAATACAGTTCTATAATACAAAAAACTACAATGGAACTCAGTGAGTACTTCTGCCAAGGACGATAACACTGTATCACTCTAAATTTTAAACCATAACTGCTTCACCACGTCCATCATATATTTCATTGTATTGTGGAAGAATGTCATTTTTGATTTGGATCAGCATGAAATTGTTTCTCGCTCAGAGATACCAGCCACCTAAACACGGCTGATTGTTTTTAATCAAGTCCCATGAATTATTCATTGTGAGGTTGACATAAATGCATTATAACACCCTATCTCGACTTGTTAAAGAAAGTGAGAAAAACGTTCTGCATCCGTGTATCAGGATCTGCACCAAAAGTTAGTGGGGTCTATTCTGGGCTGAGCACCATCCTCCCTCAAAGCTTTGTGGAAATCTGTTCAGTAGTTTTTGTGTAATCCTGATCACAAACCAACCAAGAAACAAACAAGCATAACCTCCTTGGTGGAGCTTATAACTAATAATGTCATGGTTTATGAGTGCAAGCTCTTACTTTCATACACTAGGAAGTACTTAGAGTGTGTCCCCTCAGTCAACTGTGGGCCTATTCCACTTCCTCAAGGAAGTTTACATCACTGGAATCTACATTACACCACATGATGCTGGTGTCAGCACACTGTGCCACGAGTCATGTCCGCTTGTTATTGCATTTGCATCAAACTTCTAACCCTAACCCTTACAGTAATATTCCCTGAAAACAAGAGCTGAAAGGTTCCCCAACAATTTATGATTTCACTTTTATAACGTTGAGGACGAACAAGAGACGGATTATAAACAGCTGCAGAACGTCTTCATTAATGAAATTTACAGCATCTTTCATTAAACACAAACTGGTTGCTTAATGCAGATGTCTTTGAAAGTCAAGCTGAAAAGATTGGTGGATTACTTAAGTATCTGGTCTAAAGAATTTTGATTATTGTTTATTCATAATCACACACCACATCCGTGTCTCTATCAGGATCTGCACCAAAAGTTAGTGGGGTCTATTCTGGGCTGAGCACCATCCTCTTATTTTCAGGGGATATTACTGTAAGGGTAAGGGTAAGAAGTACGATGCAAATGCAATAACAAGCGGACATGACTCGTGGCACAGTGTGCTGACACCAGCATCATGTGGTGTAATGTAGATTCCAGTGATGTAAACTTCCTTGAGGAAGTGGAAAAGGCCCACAGTTGACTGAGGGGACACACTCCAAGTACTTCCTCGTGTATGAAAGTAAGAACTTGCACTCATAAAACATGACATTATTAGTTATAAGCGCCACCAAGGAGGTCATGCTTGTTTGTTTCTTGGTTGGTTTGTGATCAGGATTACACAAAAACTACCAGGACTTTTTGTATGATGACTAAATACAAACTTTACTTTAACATAAGTGAAAATTATCATTAATGTGCTGTCACTGATGCTGACACAACATTTTTTTTT
>CAEMYA010000178.1:32929-45429 GCA_903131615.1 Diplodus sargus | reverse complement strand
TGATTGTGGGAGAGGGAAGGAAAAGGAAGGAGGGATCAGTGGGAAGAAGGGGGGATCACATGACTCACTGGGTACTTGAGGGCTAAAAATAAATGTTGGTCATTCTCTCACTCCGGGTGTCTGTATCTCTCTCTCTCACACACACACAGACAGACACACAGTATTGAAAATATTCCATCCAGGTTTTTGGTTTCAGTCGATGCTCACCTGTCTGGCAAAATCCAGCCTGCCTGCACACATAAGGGATTAAAACACATGAGACTGCGCCTAACACGGAAGCAGGTCTTCGTGGGCGTCTGTGTGCTGTATATTTATATGTTTGACAATTGCAATGTTTTTTTTTTCATCTTTTTTTTCATTTACGTATGGGTTTTCACACATTTAGCACTCGTTGTCTCCTCAATGGTCCACCATGTTCACCAGCTCACTTTGTCTGCTGCTGGGAAGGTAACATACAGGTCATTTTTAGAGCTTTTCTGCAGTATTATGGAAAGTATGAACATTTTCGACTCAGAGCCGAATTGCAAATGTCACTTGTTTAAAAAAGAATCAGATGAAATGATGACGTCCCCCTTCTCCTTTTCAAACCCACCACTCAGAATAAAATCACCTTCAGAGTAAACATACAGTCATTTCTCAGTCACATTTAGTAAGATATTACCTTTCATCTGACATTGTTTTTTTCTTCTGTAGCCTACGGCCACATCTTGTGGGCTTCATGAATAAACAGAGTTTGTTCAGTTGTCAAATACAAATAAATGCCAAAATAAATAGGACTCATGATGGCAGCTGGTCCTCCTCCATAACAACTAGGGTTGCAATTGCTTTTCTACATTTTTGAATTCTACCACATTTGTGTATTTATAAAAAAAGAAAATTCATTCCTTGAAGGGTGATTGTAACGGATAAAACTAATAGCAATAATTGTGGAATTGTGTAAACTGATCCCTCAAAACCGTGATATTTTCTGATACGGTTACCTTGAAAATGCTGTTGCAACCCTACTTATAATTAAACAAACTCTGATGAAATTAAAAGGAGCTATCAAGTGTACCGTTGAAATTTGCTTACCTAATGACACCTGAGTGAAATCACTAGCTCTACTGTAGCTGATTGAGCTAAAGTTATCTTCAGAGCCTGTCAGGACAAACTACTTCAGCCCTTACACAATGATATCACATCTTTCAAGGGTTAACATATGTATTGCGATTGCTGCTCCCAACATTGTTTTTTCTTCTTCTCTTATTTGGGCTTGATAATTATCTAGCTAGCTGAAAAGTGATGCCAGAGTGTTAACTCGTCCCTCAGTTGATCTGTTTGAACAGCGTGTACAGAGTGTGCGCCACCTTTTCAGCATCAAAATGATACAGAGGGGGGCTTTCCTTCTTGACAAAACCAACTTCAGCTGATAAGATAGTAAATGAATTCATATGCAGATGCAAAAAGCAACCAGCCAGACAATGGATATCTTATAGTCACAGCTGTATGCATTTTTTGAAGATTCTTTTTGGCTGCCAAAATCAGCAGTCAACAGCTTTCACCTCTTAGAACGTGGTTAATAATGTATGCCATAATCAAAATTGCAGCTCTTCTATTTTTGATAAAGAAAACAACTGACTGCTCTGCCCAGAGAGAACCCACAGTATGACTAACAACAACAAGGGTAAAGGACTCTTTAGAAAGTGAGGGCGTTTTTAATTACAGAGTACTGCATCTTCTCTTGTCTCTTCCTTTGTCCCTCTCCCGTTGTTCTTTCCAACCTCTGTGTTTTTTTCTTCTTCTTCATCTGCTTGATTTACCCTTCCTACCTAACAAGTCTCCTCTTACTGTCCTCCCTCCTCTTCTTCCTCCCTCATGTCCCCTGGCAGTGTGCCGCTCCTACAAAAACCTCTTTTCTGGTCTCCCTCAAGTGCTCACAAAATATGTCGTTACATGTAACTTGCTGAATGATGCCAAGAAACAGCTGTAAAACAGAGTAATAGTCAAGGCACCAAAAGTGACAGATAAGAAAAAGACCTGATTGGTTATTGAAATGTGCATGTTTGGCTTGTATAATTTTTCCAGCAGAACCCTATCAAGGCCGGAGAATTCGCATTTAGGGAACCAACCGAGTAAAATCCATATTAGAGCACTTGATAACACCTAACCTTGCCATTTGTGGTGAATTTTTTATTCAAACTAATGAAAGGGATAAATACGATATAGCACACTGCCAGGAAGGTTCCAGAAACATCTATTACATTACGTTGTACTACTGCGCAAGTTCTTCTTTTCAGAAGTCCCATTTTTGCAGTGATGTTCCAAAATCAATAGCAGAAGAGGTGTTTTTCTGACGAAAGTACAGGCAGTAGGCGGCGAATGCAGTGTAGCTGCAACACATCTATTTACATTAATGCTGTTGCTTCCCCCACACCCACCTTTGTATAAAAGAAAAGATGGATGGAAAGTCAAGGCATGTTCTCCTGGGGCTTGTTGGAAGGCATTTCAGGTGAATGCAGCAAGAGTTGAGCTCCGGCTGATGTAGAAAATGTAGAATTTTCCTTTAAGTATGAACAGTTTTTGTAGTCTTGACTGTTAAAGTTTGCACACTTTGAAACAGGACATGTGCATAACGTAACATAGGTAGTCATAGCAACAAATATTCTTAGTGAGCCAGCTCCTGTGACGACCACATAGTGCTACATAGTGTCTTTAAAGGAACATTGCAGACAATAGCCATGCAGGAGATATACTCCTACAAAGAACTGTATGTGCTGTGAATACAGTCCGGCTCTTTGTGTCTATATACGTGAATATAAATGTGAACTTGTGTCTACCTCTCCTTGTCAGGGTGTCTCCAGACCACCGCCCTCAGATTAAACCAGTTTTACATATTAGTCTAATGCGTGCGCGGCTGCATTACGCTGGATGAGATAAAGGCCGACATTACCGTACGTTATGAGCCTCCCAGCAATACTCCGGGGGCAGCTTTATCTCTGACACCAGCCACCTTTTGTTTCTCCTCAGAAGAAAAAAGCAAGGGAGTTATCAGTCTCATAATTCTTCCTCTATTGGGAACCGGCGGAGGGTGACGGTGTCTCAGCGTCCTGGATGGTTTCATTAGACCCCCGGGTTCTGTGGGGGGTAGAATGGAACCGTATGGAGGAGTGCTACTTAGCCGCTGGTCAGAGAGGATGTAACATTCACCCCACTACATCTTTTTAATTAAAACTCTTAATTAAATTGGAGCAGAGCAACTCCAGCACCCTGTTGTGATATGTGTGGTGGGTCAATTTGTGTGTGTGTGTGTGTGTGTGTGTGTGTTATGGTTAGGACCTCAACTAAGGTTTGTTTATATTGTCGATTAAATTATTGATCTTTTAAACGGATTGATCGAATGATGCCCATACAAGTCCCCAGAGGATATTTTTTAAACTGCTAATTTGTCCAAAACATCAAACGGTAATGAGAAGCTGTAACAGTTGAATAATTGATTATAGCAACTGTCAATATAAGGGCCGGTGTGTGTACTTTACAGATGCACTGGTATCTCATAGCGCCCGATCGATATATTGATTGGCCAATACGATCCGCAGACATTGGTCCATTACAAATGTACATCATTATTAGCAACATCGTCGGTTTTATCACAATAAGAAAACAAGACTTTCTGTGATTACAGTGCAAAGAGAATAATTCATGTGAAGTTCCTCTTTAAGTTTTATTCCCCCTTTTTAGTATGCATCAGATACAGACACATACAGTTTTTGTAACAGGAAGTTAATGTCGCACAAAATCTTGTCACGTTAATACAGGAGCAACCTCTCCGTTCTTTTCTCCCCGAGGTAACAAATGTCACCTTCTTTCTATTTAATGTAGCTCAGCGTTCCACTCTGTGGTGTACAGGTCACACTGCCATTAGAAGCCAGTTAATTAACCTACTATTTCAGTCAATGGTAGAGACATTTACTGCAGGTCTACATGTCGTGCCTGGGAGAAAAGGAAAGTACGTTATCCCGATGATGGTAATTGTTTTAATATATACACATAACATACTTTATATGTCGTATTAGTTTTTGAAGATAGAAACAGTTGATATCAGCATGGGACCAAAAATCCATGTGTTTTTTCCCAGTGCGTTTGTGACTGAAGTGAGTTGTTGACAATATCAGGTGGGGCTGATGGACACAAGAGGCCAGAAATCAGATGGAACACCTGACATGGTCAAACAAAGTGAAGATTCAAACTAGGGACAGGATGTTCAAGGTGTACTGACACACATGCCGGCCTCTTTGTCTGGTGTTTGGTCTGTCTCTGTTCCTGTCTGTGTCGCTTGCTTGTTTTTCCTCTCACTTTTTATGTAAGCGCATATACATCTACACTGTCTATCCCCAAATCTGGTAGTGTCTGACTTACAGGACGTCAAACTACAAGAGAGCAAAGAAAGCACACACAAACACGCGCAGCTGTGCACTCTGCTGCAGTGCGGTTGCAGACGCGACACTTCAGAAACTGACGGAAAGAGAAACAAGCAGCAGTGGAGAGAGACGGAGAGGGAAACAGAGGTGAGGGTGGAGCGGGGTCGGGTTGGGAAATGTTCGCGTTTGTCTGCGTGAGCAAACTCTGTAAGCGAACAGGTCCCTGAAACTGGTTTCTTCTTATTTTTCAGAGTTAAGGGAGGCTGTCTTAGTGTTTGCAAAGTGCATGAAAAAGAGAGTCAGACCACAAATATAAAGTTTCAGATTTAGCTAACAGCAATCTCTTATGTAGATTTTACATATACAGGTTGAAAGAAAGGGTCTCAGCAGGAAAATTAGGAATGCGAGGATGATTCAAGTCAAACAAAAGAGCAAAAAACAAACAGTGAAATACGGAACAAGTGGGTGGAAATGTTCATGAATGACCTGGTATGAGCCTATTATTTGTGCATATGCATACAGTATAACTTTTCAGGACTTATTGCACAATAAGGACCACTTCCTTCTTTCATCAACCCATTATCTCACCACAAAGTATGTTGATTCAGCTTTCTCTGAAAGTAGAGTATGACAGCATATTCAGAAGTGTGACAGGTTTGCAAGAAACATCACTGTTGCAATAAAAGAAAGTAATACGATATATTTATGATTAACTTACCAAAGAAGTGCAAGAGCCATGAGCCATTGCCGTAAATAGTTATATAAAAAGGATATTCTCATGGGTTGTTTAATTCAGCTATTGCTAAATTGAAGATATTCCATCTCCAAGTGATATAGAGACAATAGGAACAAATGGGAAGCTCCAATTACGTCAGGCCTGCTGTCGACTAACATAGACGTAGACATAAATGACACTTGTCCTAAATATGGTACAAAGTGTGAAATCCTAATCTTGGCAGGAGAGAGGCTACATGCTTGAAATGCTGATGCCAAGAACTAGATTGTTTTAGACAAGATGGTTTACGACATGACAAATGCGAGAGGTCAGTGCCCTGCAGACAGCAAAGCAGCTGACGGAGATACAGCACAGCAGTGTCTCTCAGCTGCTCACCTCAGTCCGTTAAAGGGTAATTATACCAATTTTAGACATTGAAGTGTGTTTACAGGTCTTGGGGAGCGCTACTGCATATGTGAAAAAAGTAGTTTAAAGGCTTTTGCGGCTCCAGAGAAATCTGCAAGTAATCCGATAAATTGCCTTCAGTGAGGTCAGTTGCTAAGTTGCATTGTGGGTAATGTAGGCTCTAGGTATTGCAAAAGAAGAAGAAGAATGCATGGAATAAAAAAGGGTGGTATATCTGGTGCTGCTGTATTTGATGACACTTTTAAGATAGATTTGTGATGAAAAACAGGATCGCTACAAACATTTACTCTTAACAGTGGAGTACCAATAAAGAATAAAAAAAACTGCCAACATGTTTACTTCTTCAAAAATGAAAGAAAATAAAATGTAAGAAAAAGAGGCAACTCAATCTTATTCTTCAGCTGTCATGGTCTTACTTTATAAATTAATAGTCATTAATTGACTGCTGGAAAGAGTAACAGTACATATGGACACGCAGCTTAGATCAGGCCAACGAGGTCCATTTTTCACAGTCCTGCATGATAACAGCTGACTGAGGTTGCTTTACGTTTGTCCGCACAATTACATTGGCCTCATATTATGTAGAAATGCTGCTGCTGCAAGCAAAGAGCCTCTCACAAGTGGATCTGGCCCACTCACACTCACACACACACACACACGCACACGCACACGCACACACACACACACACACACACACACACACACACACACACACAGATACATGCAGGTATTGTAAAGCATTTTTGTCAGCCAGTCACAACTCATTGTTGTCAGTCTGAGACTTTTTGAGAGTGAGGCAGATTTCCGGCTCTACTGCAGCACAGTTGGTTCAGGAGTAGGTGTAAAATGTGATTTTCCAACACATTAAAAATAAATGCTCAGTCAGGCTGACACGCAGACAATCAAACCTCTACTTGGCCCCTCTGTGCTCCAGTCCAGTTGACTTCTAAATTTTTGATGTTAGATAAAAGAAAACTGTCAGGGGAAAAAACCACACAAGCACCCTGCACTTTCTTGTTACGTGAGCAGCCAAACTGCATTTAGATATTCACCGGGTTAGTGACATTCTTTCAACAATTTTGCCATTTTTTCATCTGAGTTAGTGTCTGTATTATCATGTTTTGTGTGAAGACAAGTTAAGTTGCACGGAATAGTTGTATTTTTACTCATTAGAATTAAGTAGCATCACATTTCCACATTTTCAGCCACAGAAGCTCCCGTCTTTTACAACAACTGTGTCATCTCTGCTGCTCAAACGTCATGTCAAATCTTGTGGTTGCAGAGGGGCTACACTGAAAACGTACTATTTTGATGTATTATGTAAGCAACTGTCTAAACAAAAGCATCTAATGCAGACAAACAATTTGAAATAGTGATAGTTGTATTGTACTGTGTGATCTTCTTTGAGGCTTCTAAGCGTCTTAAAAAGTTCCCTTCTTTACTTCCCACCCTAATGCATGTCCACGGTGTGTGCTCTGTGTGTTCAGGGTTAATTAGTGTCAGCGTGCATGCTGTCTGTAGTTCTGTAGAGTTTGATAGTTACGTGTGAACTCTCGATGTCGGCCATTTGCATGCAAGGCTGGTTCCACTGCAGAGGAGAGGAGAGGCCTGACGCTCTGATTGGTGCAGGAGTTGCTAGACAACAGATGTCCAGCCGGCTGGGAGGTGGACTACCTGTGGAGGAGGGAGAGCGGAGACAGAGGAGAGAGTGAAAGAAAGAAAAGTGGAGGTGGAAAATGACAGAGAGCGGGAGCGAGGCTGTCACATGACCAACGCTTAGAGTGCACGGTTAGATGTGGTACGGCGTAGAAATACAACCATTGTGTTACGACCGCCTTTGTATGTGTTCTTCGGGCAGCGTTTGCTATAGGTTGTGTTTTAATTGCTCCAAAGAGAAACAATTTTCTCATTAAGTATTTACATTATTTTGTCTTCCTCCTGTGGGCCTGAAACAGCTACAATAATTATCATCAGTGATCTAAAATGTTACTAAACTGTGCAAATAGGCACAATTTATGACTTTAAAAATCTGTATGCTTATGACAAACTTTACTGTCTTGATTTTAGCTACCTTTGCAGCTACTCTTGCCACTCTTTAGTTTCTTGAGTATTTAAGCACTTTATATATAAGTATATATTGAGTCACTTTATGCTGATGCTTTGTTGAACTCTGTTGAATCTACTTTCAGAAACATTTGATTTAGCTTATGACCCTCAGTGAAGACATTTTTGACATGACTGCACGGCTCAGTTTGTTTGATAAACTAACTATATCTAGGCTGCCATATATGATATACACCATGCAGCAGAAGAGCTGCAGGCTGAAGATGTGCACCTGTCTAACTTCAGCAGAGCCCTGTTGGCTTTCTAGTAATTTGTCCGATGTAGATTGTTGTCATGATAAATTGCAAAGTGGATTTGTTATTTAAACGAGCGATTGGAGTTTTAAATGAAGACATCTGGTTGATTACATACAAAAACAAAAGATTGAGACTTGTGCTTGTGTCTTGTATTATGCACACCTTTATTGATACAGAGATTTAAAAGACGTATAGTATGCATGATCTACGAGAATGTTCACGTAGAGGGAAAAAGAAAAAGCGTGGACTCCTGGGCTTGAGGTGCTGACAACTGCAAGATGTAAATAGAAAAAATAGAGACGTCACACTCAGCCCACAAGAAATGTGTTATAAAAGAGTTTAGTGTTAGGTCTCTATGAGAAGCATTTCATAATATGCGTGTTGCTGCTGTGAATCTTATAATCAGACAAAAGGAAAGACTGAGTTTGTGTGTTTATTTGGCGAGGGAGCCAAAGAGACCATGTGTCATTCAGTAACATAGTAAGACTGAGGCAGAGACGGAGCGATTAGTGACCTTGCTCAGAGGGTCCTGCTCATCATGAAATAATGGCTGAGCTGCCCTTGTTTCTGGCTCTGCCTGTCAGGCTGCCTGTCTGCTGTCGTGCTCGTCTCGCTCGCCTCCAAAGCTGGCAGAATACTTCAAACAAAATCGAAATTGGCATTTTCTCACAGGCAATATGGCGGACGTGTGACCACACAAAAGAGCTGCCTCCGAGAGTGCTTGTTGTCAGCGTGCGCAGGCCTCTTTTCACAGTCTTATTTCACTACCGCCATGTGATTAAGTGTGTTTGGCCTTGGGGTGCGTGTTTCCAGTTTATCTGCGGTTTATTTAAACATTTGCCACCTCTCCAACCTAAGTGGATGATTTGTGATGTATAGCTTTGAGCTGTTCCGCGTCTGAGCCTGAGTCACTGCCGTTCATCATTTTGTGGCAGTTGCTTTGTCAATTTAGAGGTGCAGTTTGTTAGAAATGACCTGAATTTTAGCTTTAAAAAATTAACTAACACCATCAGCAGTGTGTGAGGAAACGACAGCGTTGACATCATGTCAAAGATGTCCATGTATTGTGTTGAGGAGGTACGTATCTACTGAAGTTAGCGTGGTAACCAGGGTTAGTAATACCACCTTTCGCCAACGAGAGGCGATAATCTGATAGCCTCTATAGGTTCAGATGGCAGTTAAATGCTCGCTGTTAGCGTAATAAATCATCAAAATAATCACACAAAATGCCAAGGAATGAAATACTCTAATCTCTGTTTTCCTAGAATACAATCTGAATGCAGGTTTCTCTCTTTAAAAAAGACTCTTTTAAATACTTTTCAGACTCTTTAAAAAAACATACTTGGCAGGTGTTTTGGTAAGTCTTTGTCTATCACTGTCTATCTTTGGCTAACTTCCACTAATCTGATCAGCAGTTGGAGAGGGGTACCGGTTACCTTGCAAGGAAGAGGGATTTGCACAGTCACATGAGACTACCACCGGAGACGGGTGTTAAATCAAACTCTTGCCGAAGTCAGTGAGGAGTCGGGCGAAATCATGTTGTCCTAATACAGTACAGTAAGATTATCAAAGTGACAGACTCACATCTACCTCTGTATCCATGATTTAGGGAATGAACATACCATCTCCTATTCTGTTTCTTTGTGCCTGTACCTAACAGTACCGGGGAAGGTTTCAGCCTCTTCCTGCTGTATTTTTAGCTTTAACTGTTGTGCAGCCACAGCTCGACCTGCATTTGTGTTTGCGTGTGACTGTAGGGATTTTATTCTGGCTTCATCTCTTTCACTGCGACTGATAAACTCCACCCTCTGGTGTGGATGAACACTCTTTCAGCCACAGCGAACATACTGTACTGGCAGTTTTTTACCCGGCATTTGAGAGCACGCCAAGTTCCATTTAGTTGAAAGTGTACCGCAGCTCGAAGTTTGCTTCCTATAGATGCATTACGCCGACACACACACCTGTACCTATAATGGGAGCAAGCTGCCTGGTGTTTTCTTTGTTAGTCTTGCCTCTGAGCTGCCTCTGAGTCCACACAGTTTCCATAGCATCAAGAAGAGCAGAGGAAGTAGACACAGATGAGAGTGAAAATAGGCGTCCTATTTTATCTGGAGAAAAAAAAAAAAAAGTAGAACCGCTTCTTTCTCTCCCTCACTTTTTCTCTCTCTCTCGCTCTCTCTTGCACTCTGAGTCTCGAGGCAGAGCTGAAATGGGTCGCCTCAACACCGTACTGCATCACTCATTATAACGACTGCTGCTCTGACTCAGTTGTTCCGAATCCAAGTCTCCGGACTTCGGTTGCTTCTGACAGGGAGATTTGAGAGTCACTTCTTGTTTCAAAAAGTCAGATAAAAATCAGTCTGGTATCATCTGACTTCAAAAAGTCAGATAAAAACCAGTCTGGTTTCATGGAGGAGAGATGATGATGATGATTCTGTGTGAGGGCGGCCATGCGACTGTGGTCACGTGGTAACCGTTATCCTTTCTGCCTCTCCCTGACGATTGTATTGTGTCCAACTCATGACATTTGGATTCTCTGTTGGCAAGCACTCATGTTGTATGAAGGGATTAACAGCTGAGTTCCATCTGATTTCTGCAATATGGAGTAAAATAGGAAAAATATGCAATATTTAAGTTAGATATATGCCAGATATTTCCTTTAGGAGCTGGTAGAGACCAAAAACAGAGCAAAAAGATAGTTCATGCTAATATGTACCAGGTGATCAGATGCAGAACTCCAAATATGTAAACCATATTAACTTTGTAAAATAATACTGTATGTGGGTGTTTTGTTTATAACTTGTTGAATGCTGCCCCAAGCTGTTAGATACCTGACCAATCACAGCACTTCATCACATGATGGATGCCAATATCCAGTAATGCAGTAACAATACTGTCATTTAGCAGGTCATTGATCTGTAGCAGGGTTAGGGTTATGCTTGCATAAATGAAATGCAAACTGAGGTAGCACCCTTGGTATGAACAATATGTGTCCTGCAGAGCTTTACTATATTTCAGGATCATTATTTATTCAAGTTTACTTTTTATTATTAATTCCAAGCTAAGAAGAAATGGTTCATTTAATGTTTTTATTAACATTTAAACATGCATTACATTTGTGTGATGTAATTAAATATTTAAGTGAATAGATGAATACATAAAAAGATTAAGAGATTAAGAGATCATTTATAAATAAAATAGAATATATATATAAATAAATTGTTGAATTATACAATGATAAATACATGCAAAGGTTGTATTTATTTACGGTGCATCTAACGGCATATGAATTTATTTATCGAGCCATTTATTAATGTCTTTCTTTTTTAAATGTTATTTTGGCAGTTTCAATCCAACATAGAAACATGCATCATTGTACTGAACAACAATATAATGGTTAACACGTGATTTCGCATTAATTATGATTACATTATTTTATAAATATAAAAAAAATTATATGTGTAAATTTTGCCACCCACTCTCATCTGACAGTGTTTATTGTCACATCAACCAATCCCAGTCTGCTTTACTGAACAAAGAAGCATCAGAAGAAACCAGCTAATCTTTATATTTAGATTTGGGTTTGGCCGTGTGAGTTAAATAAAATAAAATAAAATGTGTGTCCTTGCAAACTAATTTGCAGCAAAAGAAACCTGCAGACAAATTGAAAGCAAACATTTTGTGCGACACAAGAGGTCAATACGAATCTGCTGTGGCTGCTCACTCTGTTTGTTGTACACGGTTGCCTGCCTGTTTGTGGCACATAACCAAACATATATCAGGTCACATTATTTTTGTCAAGCATCTCGGTTCTGATAAGGAAAGGAGCCGAGTTGACACGCAGCCAACACACACACACACACACACACGCATACAGAAGTGAGGATGTCAAGTAACAAACATCCACACTGACAACTATGCCCAAACACTCGTGTCCTCCACAACATCTGAATAAACTTGCAGCCAGCTTCATGGTCGATGATTCAGAAAGCCAATCAAAGTGGTGAATAATGAAGAGCATTAAAAATAACCTGTTTGTGTTTCCCTCTGTGTTTGTGTCTCCTCTGTTTTTCCCTCTAGATCATCAAAAGCTGGAGAGAGAGGCGAGGATTTGTCGTTTACTGAAGCACCCCAACATCGGTGAGCAGCGAGTCCTTGATCTTAAAATATGCACGCTGATACAAACGAAAACACACTCATTTTGTTCAGGTCTCTGGTGAATCCTGCTGTGGCTATTCATCTTCTAGACACAGTTATGAGGAGAAACCCAGAGTGTGTGTGTGTGTGTGTGTGTGTGTGTACAGGTATCTAATGATGATGTATCTGTGTGCTCTCCCAGCCGAGTCATCAGAAAGACACAGGTGCCCTATGCCCTGTCTCTAAACCATTGACCCTTTACGCTCTTTCCTCCTCATTATGCCTGTGATAGAACCTGTCTCTCCTCTTTTTGTTCTTTTCACACTCTCACGCTTGTCCCTTTTCTTTTCCTCGCTGTCATTATTTCAGATTTCGTAAGTCAGTTCTGCACCAAAGCTGCCATTCCAGTCAGATTTAAGATGGCTGTGCTGTTTGAGAACAACTATGACTGAACATTTGGACTTC
>CAEMYA010000178.1:0-32851 GCA_903131615.1 Diplodus sargus | reverse complement strand
AAAATGACTATAAATGTCAACAGTTTTGACATTATTCTGTCTATGTTTTGTGCTATAGATATATATCTACTGAAGTTAGCATGCTAACCAGCTAGCCTTGGCCTGTACAAGTACAAAGCTCTTGTTGCTTGTGGTGTAAAAACTCCCAGTCAAGAAAGCTAGTTACACAGCTAACAGAGCTACAGTTAGCAGCAGTTAGCAATATGTCTGAGGGTATCCTGCCCTCTACTTGTTTTCATTATTTATTTATGTTGTTTATTTCGGGCATGTCAATTCATCATCATCACATTTCATCATTGTTCAAATAATACAATACACATGGCCGAAAGGGAAAAGCGCGAGAAGCCAAAGCTTATCTAGTTCCGCCCCCATTATGAATGTCACCACTGGCCAATTCTTACATATTGCATCTTTAATATCTCCATATAATACAGTAGTAATGTCAGCACATCTTTATGATCCAGGACCAAAGTGGAAGTAGAAAGGTATTTTGCTCATATTAAATATTTAAACATCATGAATCATTTATCTGTGAGAATTCATGTGTTTCATCTTATATTTACCTTTACATAGGATTTGATTTGATATTCCATTGTATTCTGATCCAGGTTGAGACCCCCAGATGCCAGTTCAGATGTCCAAACAGTGATGTACAAAACATTAACCATTTACCTGATCTAAACGTCACAAGGCAGATTGTGCGGGTACAGATTCATCACTGAGGTTGTCCAGATGCTTCATTTAATTAATACTGGAGGTAACAGCCCAGGCTTCCTTATCTATAGTTAGCTGTGAACAGAATGATTGGAATTTGATTATAGGACCTAACTGGGTTTAGGTTGCTCTCAGAGGGTTCACCTGATCACAGGAGTTGTCAGGATGACAGCTGTGCTAAGAAACCGAATGTATCCCCTCTCAGTAACATCATGAATCATCACATTAGGTGCCGATAGATTATATTATACCCTGCAACTTGATTTCCACGCTGTTTCTGATGCACACAACAACTAACGACCAAACTCTGAGGAACAGCAGCACAAACTGAAATGTAAACAGTAAGTATTGGCAGTATTTGAATCGAGGTGTTGACAGCTTTGTTTCATTTGGCATTTTTCTTCTGTCTCTTCTCCTCGTCTGTGCTGTGTTTTGTGAAATCTCTCTACAGTACGACTCCATGACAGCATATCAGAGGAGGGTTTCCACTATCTGGTGTTTGATCTGTGAGTAACAAACTCTCAGACGTACACACACATTGTCTGTCAGGTGTATCCAACCTCACAGTTTCACGTGTTTTGTCTTGTTTTACCTTCCCTTCCAACTTGTTTATTTGGATAAGTTGGACAGTGCGTTTGTGTGTTAAGTACTAGTTCAAACTATCCAACTAAACTAGGCTGCACTATAAAATTGAAGGAATGTCTTGGCAAAGAAAACAAACACACAAAGCTAAACTAAGTAAAGACAAAACAAACCCCAAAACACTGAAACAAACCAGTGTAACACGAGGGGGAAGACGGGACAGAGAAACACAGACAAACCAAGGAAGAGTGTGGGGAAAACACAGGCTTAAATACACAGCAACGACTCACTAATGGAACACAGGTGAGCAGTAAAAAGGGCAGGAAAGCACACAAAGAGTGGAAGTGAAACATGACACGAGTTCTACAAAATAAAACAGGAAATGACGAACCAGAAACCCAAACCATGACACAAACTGTGTCTCATGTAAAATGCTGATAAAATGTGTGCTTTGCCACCTACTATTATACAATACATCCATTAATGAGTTGTGAACTGTGTAAATTTAGATTCAGATTTTGATTGGCTGTCAGTGTTTTCTTATGAACTCTCCGCCAATTACCTTCTCCCAAGTCTTCCTCGAAGCTTGGGAGAACGCTGATTTAGTAATTTATAAATCTTCACTCAGCAAAATTGTAACTAGGCTTGAACTTATAAGGAGCTGGTGCAACAGGCTTCTGACCTATATCCTCCCTCTTGCATGTGTGTGTGTGTGTGTGGATTGGCCTTTGTCTATACAAAACTTATTAGTATCCATACACAACAATAAAAAAACAAACATATGTGACCATATTCACATCTTAAATACTCTCATGCAAGCTTTCATGCACACATACGCACACTTGAAACATTAAAGGGACTCTACGCAACATTTTGTTGCAATTTACATGTATTAATCACTTTTTTATCGGCCATCTGTGAGCAGATTGTAAAGTGACATGAAAAATAAGACCTTGCCCATCTCTTGGAAGCCTGTGGAGGATTTGTTTAAACTGTTTAATGCTGCTGGACTGGGATTTTCTTTGTGAAGTACTCTGACTTTATGCACGTTGTAGAGTTCCCGGTCTCAGTGAATCTCAGCAAATTGTTTATGGATGTAATAACTACAAAAAGTGATTGTTAGTATGTCTATAAATATGTGAGGCAGTTAAAAAAAATCGATGAGCGACTGTGTTTCTGTCGTCGATACGGAAAGAGAGGCAGGAACAAGTGCACTATCTTCTCTCTCCCTCTCCACAGGGTGACAGGAGGAGAGCTGTTCGAGGACATCGTAGCCAGGGAGTACTACAGTGAGGCTGATGCCAGGTAACACACACCCACACGCACTCGCATACTTGCTGAGCAAAGCAGCCATTATGCATCTCTGTCTGTTGCCGGTGTGTATATTTGTGTGTTTCACGTACGGCCGTCTCAGAGGTGTGATACAGCTGCCTTGTCTCTGAGGCATCTCACAGAGTTATTTATAAAGTTGATTAACGACATATAGCCTGCGGTATTAATCATACACAGCCTACGTTACACTGCCAGCTTTATGTTGAAATGCTGCCTCCCCAGAGAGAAAGAGAGGCAGATATAGTGTGTTTGTGTGTATCTACGTATTCTCAGCACTGTAGAGCTTTTGTGTAATACATTTAATCTTGTGATGAATGACTTGCCTTCATGTGACTTAATGTCATCTGTCAAGAAAACAGCTTCACACATAAGAAGCCTAATGAGGACGACATGTGATACATTGTTATGGGATTGTTTCCTCCTCTCTCTCTATCAATTACTTATCCTCGTCTTCTCTTCTCTGCCGTTCATCCTTTCCTTTTCTTCTCTCCATCCATTTGCTTCATCACAATCCTGCGCTTGCTCATTGCTCCCCTGCCCTCAGCCACTGCATACAGCAGATCCTCGAGAGCGTCCATCACTGCCATGTTAATGGGATTGTCCACAGGGATCTGAAGGTTTGTATGACTGCAGCCGTGGCTGCAGCCATGTTCAGTCGTGTCTCCGTACAACAGATGGCAACACTCAGAAAGACCCGGTCACTCCCCTCACAGTCTTAACGTTTTGCCTTCAGACGCTTTTCACAATCTGTTTGCAATAAAACTAAAGTCAGTAATTATTTGCTCACCATAAAGGTGTGTTATTCTCACAATATGCGTTTCTTCGTCGGAGAAGCCCTTTAAGATTTGAGCAATTAATAAAAGTAATTCGACCTTGACCTCAGCTTTGAAATTGTCTGCAAATCTGAGCAGGAATAAGATCCAAACCTACCAAACTGCACAGACCTAAAGGGTAAATCCACCACCCTTACATCTAAAGTGTGTTCTTGGGGAGTACCACTGTGTATGTGAAAAAAATAGTTTTAGCCTTTTGTGGCTTCAGAGGAAGCTGCATGGCATCTGATAAATTGCCTCGTGATGTCACTCAGTGGCTATATTGCATTGTGGGTAATTTAGCCACCAGGTCCTGAAAAGCAGTCCTTTGGTCTATTATTACACTCTTATAACACTGTTGGACTCATTATGGGGTGTTTAAAACAAATAATCAAAATACATATTGCCTTTTTTACTCCACATATTCCACAACCTGGTGCCTAAGTTACCCACAATCCAATCTAGCCACTGAGTGACATCACTGGAGGCAATTAATTAGATTACATGCAGCTGCCCCTGGAGCCACAAAGGGCTTTATGGTACTTTTTTTTTTCCACATATGCAGTAGTACCCCCTGAGAACTGTAAACACACTGTAATGTGTGAATTGGTTGAGTTACGATTAAAGGCCCAGCTCTCCAGTCTGCCTTTGTTATATTAGAATCTTGTTGAGTCGATAGTCTGGATTTAATACCTGTCCTGCAAATGTCAAGATAAAGGATCCTCCTCTGCTACTCCCCCTGATGTTTCAGAGAGCATGCTAGCAGTGCGAGTGCAGCGTTAAGATGACAGGAATAGGAGCAATCACAAGCCAGAACCTCAGCAATGATCAGCATTTGCATAATTATGTTAAAATTATGTCGAGAAAGATTTACCAAGGTCATGAATATTCTAATGGTAGTCTGTAGTCTCGTAACCTCCCAAGAACGTTTTTATGTGGGAGAAAAAAAAAAAGAGTCTCCTGAATCTGAATATCTTCAAAATGCGTTGTGAAAACACGGAGTTGTGCTGTTTTCAATCTGTTGACTTTGTAAGGGGAGATGTCCTTTGTTGAAGTGATTTTTAAGTTTAAGGATGCTCCATAATCGGGAGGATTTATTCATCGTTATGTAAATGTGGATGTGTCCAGTTGTCAGTTAATGTCCTGTTGAGTCATATGTCTGCCATAAACTGACTGCTCACAGGCTGTCTGTGTTTAGAGTCTCTAAATGTTAGGAAATGTATTATTCAGTAGAGCACACTGTCTAACTGGCCTAAGGTTAGCAAAGACCTTTCTGCACCTGTGTCTCTGTCTGTATGTGTGTGTGCGTGTAAGTGTGTGTGCGTGTGCTGGGGACTTGCATATATTTATGATTGTGCTAAACTGTGTTAGCGTGCGATGTGCGGTTTGTAGTTACCCATATGTGGCTGAGTCACTAGTCTTTTACACCCACGTCCCCTGTTACACCACACGTCCCTCCTGTATCCCTCTCCCTGCAGTGTGCACTTTGCTCCCACTCGTGGATTTTAACAGCGAATTGGTGTTTATTGTCACTGTCTGCTGCCAATTCACTCACTCAAAATCCACGAGACCGAGGGAGCAAGTCCACAGCTGGAAAAATGTCCGTCGTCACGTAGGGATTTGGTCCCGTTGCACATTTGTGTTTCTCTGTCACTTTGCGTGGCAGAAAAGGGAGTTGCCTCAGACACTGATTTAAGAGCAGGTTAGCATCGTTGACCCCTAATAGTTGATATTAGGATTTGGTTTGGCTAATCTGATTTTAGATCGGTGTCTGTGGGCGGCTTTTTCCCAGAGCGCGTGACCTCTCACCTCTAACCTGTTTGACTCCGCCCCCCCCAGCCTGAGAACCTTCTATTGGCCAGTAAGCTGAAGGGGGCGGCGGTCAAGTTGGCTGACTTTGGGCTGGCTATCGAGGTGCAGGGGGACCAGCAGGCATGGTTTGGTGAGTATTCATACATCCATTTTACAAACCTGAATCAGTTGGTCAATCAAGCAACCAACCAATCAGTCGATCAATCGATCACTCAACAGCCCGGTCACTGAATTGCCCACTCTGGCCTACCATTCCACATCTCCTCCCTCCATCCATATTACTCCTCCAGGTTTTGCAGGCACCCCGGGATACTTGTCTCCGGAGGTTCTGAGGAAAGACCCATATGGGAAACCAGTGGACATGTGGGCCTGTGGTAAATAATATTCAGATTCTCTCTCTGCAACTGTTTGAATGAACCTGACGCTGGAGCCAAAACTTCAGTCTATGGCTTTTATCTATGGCTCTGCACAAGCACTGCAATTTCATGTAGTTTCAAGTATTTCCTGCAGTGTTAAGAGGACATTTTTGTACTCTGTTGGTTAAAACTCCAGCTAGAAAGATAGTAATACTGATGCTTTGGGTTTCCCATCTCTTCAGATACTCTTTGGGATTTCCACCATCTGAAAGCAACTATTTCACCAAAAGGAGCTTTAATAATAGAGTTTATATCCGTATACAGTATTACAGTCTATTGATATTTTCTGTTAATGTGCTTAACTTACCATGTCACTTCCTTCTAGGTGTGATTTTATACATCCTGCTCGTGGGTTACCCTCCCTTCTGGGATGAGGACCAGCACCGCCTTTACCAGCAAATCAAGGCTGGGGCCTATGATGTAAGGAGACAGTTATAAACAGGATAAAAAAAGAATCATATAAAATCAGAAAAAGGATTGTAAACTGTTCACATCGGAACTGATAGCAATAGCCGGAAGTATGCATACCCATAAAAATAAAGATAAGAGATAAGAGTTACTTTAAAGATAAAGCAACAGCCCAAATAAACACACATGCAATTCTCGGCACACATATTTACTGTATTTTCTGTCTTTTACTTTCACTTTTTATGCTGTTGTCTTGTTCCTCCTCTCCTGGCCTTGCTTTAGAAACAGTATCTGATGATGCAATATTATTCTGTGTAGTGAGCCTTTAAACACTCCTGTTTTTTTGACAGTTCCCGTCCCCAGAGTGGGACACTGTAACTCCTGAGGCCAAAGATCTGATCAACAAGATGCTAACCATCAACCCCAGTAAACGCATCACTGCCGCAGAGGCCCTCAAACACCCCTGGATCTGCGTATGTGGCGCACGCACGCAAACAGAGACGCAGAAAAAACACACACGAACAGACATGTTGATATTGACGATAATGATAAACTGTTATTGGTAATAGAATGCCTGAGTAGTGTCAGATCCAACCCACATGAACACACAAAATTACCCATGGTCTTATCGCACACACATGCATATCCTATACATTCTTCTCATCCGTTGTTTCATTTCCCCCCTAATCCTCAAATCCTGTCACATTCTTCCTGCAGCAACGGTCCACTGTAGCCTCCATGATGCACAGGCAGGAGACTGTGGAGTGCCTGAAGAAATTCAACGCCAGGAGGAAACTCAAGGTGAGACGTCTGGCGATCTGTTGCGTTTCTATTTCTCAAGAACAGTCAATCCAGCCATCTTTCTCTCTCCCGCTCTCTCTCTCTCTCTCTCTCTCTCTGTCTTCCTCACTCAAGACTTCTCAGGGTAACTTAGAAATGATGACTTGCTCTCTAAAACCTGCAAGTTGCCCTTTTGCCTAGCTCCTCTTTTGTCCCGTAACCTTTTAATCAATCTTCCTATTTCTGTCCCCTCCTTCCTTTCTTCTTTACTTCCTTCCATCATCATCACCTCCTTCTTTCCTCCTTTTCTATCACTGCAGGGAGCCATACTGACCACTTTGCTGGTCACAAGAAACTTCTCAGGTATGTCCTTCTCAGCCTGATGTCCAAGAACATATCAAATAAACGAAAAACATTGATCTTAGTTAAAAAAAAAACAACAACTGAAAAACTGAAGAAAAAAAAACAGGAGACTGGAAATGCTTCTCAGCCCAATATGTTGGAGGTAGTTTGGTTAGGTGCATCTTCTAGTCATGAGGAAAACAGATCAGAGGCACTACAAAGTAGGTAAAAATGTGCTTTAACCTTGAAAAAAACAACAAAAAAATCAATAAAGGCTATTTAACCTATTCTTGAATGCCTTCGATCTGTTTCTCCATAGAACAAAGATGATCATGGCACAAAAGTGCCACTGGTAAACAGCCATTTCTCTTTATCTCTCTAGCTGTTGCTCTTTCACCCTGTTTCTATTTTGCACTCAATCATACATTTTTGCATGCATTTCCTTTGACCTGTCTCTATTTTCTCAGGCTCTTACTGGCCTGCTTTCTGTCTCCATTACATAGTGAAATGCATTAGTGCATTTGTGTCTCTTTTTATTCATCATTTTTCTTCCTATTTCAATTTTCTTTCCTTCTTTTGTTTGGATTGTGGTTTCCATTTGAGGTAAGATTTTTGGAATGACAGGGAAATATGCGGGGTGTTATAGTTGTGTTGTTTAGGCCTTACTTAGTCTCCTAATAGCCAATCACATTTGCATGAAGATGAGGTATTTGGTATTCAAAAGAACGCTATTGAACCTCACGCTTGCAAAAGTGGTAATATGAGATGAGAATGAAATTCAGACAAGGATGCAGCATGCATTTTGAAATGCAATCTAGTGTTTGGATTCTCTTGATGCCATGAGAAAAACACGGGGAGCGAGTGGTGGGATTGTGGGACGTGCGAGTGCTCGCAAGTGCATGTGTATGTGTGCAAGTGTCAGTTTAAGAATGCTGCGAGAGTCTGTTGAAGATGGGTAGATTATCCCTTTCACCACCTGCTAAATATACCACCCACCCTTCAACCCTTCACGTTTGAATTAGTATGTGGTGGGAGAACAACCCAGCGTAAATGATGATGCCATTCTAAGCATCTGTTGCATTGCATTATGGATTTTGCAGTTGGAGTTTTGCGCCTGGAGTTTGAAGATAAGCACAGTCGACTGATATGCTTGCTGCATGTTAGTGTAGCCTCAGGCTCAGGAATCTGCAGGTGAACTCTCATGCTGAAGTGTCGCCTCTTTCTTTTTCCCTCTACAGCAGCCAAGAGTTTGCTCAACAAGAACAAAGACGGCGTCAAGGTGAGTTGCTCTTGCACAGTGAAGACAGTGCTGTGGTACTTGCATTAGTCTGTTGGAACGCTCAGTGTCTGAGACCCCTTCTGGATAATTATTATGCATCCTGCACTTAACGACATCATCATTCAGGGACAGTCACTCCAAGCAGTGGGCAATGGTTGTTAATGTCTTCCCTTGATCTCACAGTTGTTCTTGTGGCACAGCTGACCACATGGAGTTACATCTGTAGTCTTATCAAACATTTATTGCCTGTATTTACTGAATGGACCATGTCTCATATTTTCCATAGTCACATAATCTTTACCGTAGAGCCCCTAATGTGTTCTATTCTAGTTTCTCTGTGTGATCGAGACCCAGTCTGAAAATAACACTTGATGCAGAGGTGCATGTGCACTCTGCATGCAGTTACAATGTTGAGAATGTAGTTAGATGGACATACAGTATAAGTGAGTGTTGATATTTAATTGGACCTCTGCATACATTCTTTGAATCAGTGTCACTGTGTTTGGGTCTTACTCAGGCCTACAGTATGTCATGCTATGAGATCCATTCCAGGAAATTCATCCCTCATGTCATGTGACCCAAATGAAAACTAGACAGGCACTTGAAGTGCGTGCGCCTCCGCTTAGGCCGGTAGTCTACCCTTCTGTGACATCATCTGCAAGCACAACCATCGTCTTGATATATTTCTAGAACTACGAGGATTATATTGTTGTGCCCAGCTGCAGACTCAAAATCTCAAGTGTGCATTTATTATGCACTCCTAAATTGGAAACATTTTTTAAACTGAAAGCAACGTTATGTTTTTTTCCCCTTAAAATAGCAGCTTCAAAATCATTCTAATGGTACAGTGTCTTGTAATAGGGTGAATGGTGTATGCTTTTTACTTAATGTTATTTAAATGTACATATAGAGAAAATAGCGTGTTAGTATAATCAGTTGCACTATGTCAACATTTCTTTAACTACACAGAAAAAAGCATTAAAATTGTTGTGGTGTGCCCATGAAACTGCTCTCCATTTGTGACAGCTGCTTTCTGTATGGAGTTTAAGCAACCACTTGCGTCGTTTTTTCACAACTGAACGGATTATATTTTATTCTGCCACGGCCTTATCTCACAATTTTAAATGAAAGTGAAATAATGCTGATAATTTGATTTGTATCCCCTCTCACATATATCAGATTTTTCCTCCATGTTTCATGAAAATCGTAGTATCACATCATTTTTGGGGAATCTTGCTGACAAACAGACAATGAACAAACCATACCGAAAACATAACCGCTAATTAAAAAAAAAAAAGTAAGTCTATTCAGTAGGTTGTGTTAATATGGAAAAAACTTCTTTTGTATTCTCCTGAAAATAGCCATTTGGAACTCAATCAAAATTTGGTCTTAGAGACTTACTCCCCACAACTTCAGCATAGGAAATTTTGACTGACTTCTTCTGTTTCCGCTTCCGTCAAAAGTGTGGTTTTCCCATTACACCTAACTTCCAGCTGAATTGTGCCTCATCAGATCACATTTAGAGGTCTTGGTCGGTGAAAACGCACCACTATCATCAAATCTTTTAGACACATGAGTTGGGATGATCTCTTTGGAATGGACCGTAGCCAGAGTGTATGTGTGTGCGTATGCAAGCGTGTGTGTGCGAAAAGTGTGTATGTGTGTCATGTCCCCTCTACACTGCCCCCTGCAGGTCAACAACAAAGCCAACACAGTGACCAGTCCTAAAGACACTGGCCCTGCCCCTGCGCTGGTATACACACACAACCTCACCTACACCCGCACCTTCATCCACAAAACCTCTGCACCTCCCCACCTCCCGCCCCCGCTGTGGAGGAGGTACAGGTTCACCCTTAGATTTTCACACGGGGGTCAGATCATTTTCTTGTTGGATCTCAGCCGTGATTGATAAGATTTAAATGCTTAAGGATGAAAATAAAATGGGTGGTAAGAAGGGGTGAAATAGATGTCAAGTTCAACTTTAGGCTATCCCTGAATGACATCGCGTGTAAAAGCTTTTGTGGCTGCGCAGCATGTCCCAGCTCTGGCACATTTGATACACCGAAGATAAACTATTCATAATTCAGATCGGTGCATTCAGTCATTTATCTGAATAAGCGGAGCATGCATGGGGCATACAGAGCTTTGGATTTGCCGGATCTGTATATTGCTAACGCTGGGTTGAAACAATAAGCCTTTACACACATGAATAGCGTAGATTTGAATATGTATTTCAGGGTCAACCTCTACCTCAATCCCTTCTCTCCTTCCCCCTTTTCCTCCGCAAGAACCCCTCCTCTGTCCTCCCTCTTCACACACCTACACCATGCATGTGCTCCTCCCATGTCATGAAGTGTACTTCAGCACCATCGGTTCTGCCTTTGATAGTAAAATTCCCGACGTGAGGCGAGGACGTGCTATTTAGCTTGTCTGTGCATGGCTGGAGTGTGAGGATGTCGGCTGCTTGGGCTCATTATGATGCTACATTCCCAAGTGATTTGGCCGTCGCTCACTGACTCGCGCATGGTGTCTGCTGACTGGCTGTCTACGTCAGGCCACATGACTGCTGCTCTGCATGACGTCAAAGGATTTCTGCCCCCCCATTGGCTGTCAGGACGATTACGCATGAACACAGGCACATGGCATCTCGCTCTTTCTTTCTCTTGTCTGTATCTCTCTATCCTCCTTTCTCTCTCCGTCATGGTGCGCGCGCACGCACGCACGCACACACACACACACACACAGACACACACACACACACACACACACACACACACACACACACACACACACACACACACACACACACACACACACACACACTCACAGATGCAGGCTGCTGATGTTATAATCTACTGTAATCGGGCCGAGTGATTAGAAGGTCTGAGCTGGTCATCAGAATCGATTCCACAAAAGCCCAGACATCTGATTACTGAGGCAGGAGGGCTGATGAAAGAAAAGCAGACACAGAAAGAGACACTGAGCAACAATGGCACGCAGGAAGGGAGATAAATGCCCAAAGAAAGAAAAACAAGTGGGCAATTGAATAGGGGTTTAATATTTATATTATATCAGAGACATTAAGATGCATAGGTTTGTGATAGATAGATAGATAGATAGATAGATAGATAGATAGATAGATAGATAGATAGATAGATAGACAGATAGATAGATAGATCACCTTCATGACCTTGACATTATGAAAACAAACACAATCCCATTTCCTTCAACAGTCTCTGTGCCTTTTTGTCATTTCTCTGGTCATGTCTTCCCTCACGTTCTCTGTCATTTGTTCTTTAGGAACCGCAGACAACTGTAATCCACAACCCTGTGGATGGAAATAAGGTATTGCAAACGAAAAAACAAAAAGTCACAGCTACAATGAATAACAATAGTATGGCCCCCAACCGTTAACAGCAATTCAACTGTACTGTGTACTTGTGACATGATCAACTGCTAATGAATGATCTTCATCTGGGAATCCTGCTGGGCTCTGGGTTTAAGACCCTAACCAAGTATTAGCAACATCCCTGATTAAAGCCGAGCCAGGGACGTTTGTTCAATGGTATCCCTCGTCTCGTTTCTCCTGTATTGCAACAGAGCATTTTAATAGAAAAAAGCTTTTCTTTACTTTGAAACAGCATTTGGAACTTTTAATTTCAACTAGGGCTGTCACAATATCAGATTTTTCGCTGCGTAATTATCGTGGCCAAACAAAATCACATCTATAATAATTTCAGACAATATGCGTCTTTAACTTTGTTTACTGTGTGTTTTGTGTCTTTTCTGGCAAATAAATTGCCCGCAAAATATGAGTACATGGAGGTGGAGAGAGAGAGTCGCTAACCGTAATTGTAAGGCAAGGCAACTTTATTTGTATCGCACAATCCAGACACAAGGCAACTCATTGTGCTTTACAGGAGCATACGAATTACCGGTACATTAAAAGACATTAAACATTTCATTTAAAAGAAAATTGCATTAAAAAACAAGTAAGAAGACATTAAGAAACAAACATTAAAATAAGTAGGCTGAAATAGAAAAGGTTTAAAAGAGACAAGACTAGACTTGTAAAAAAAGAAGTGTACAAAAAGAAGAATGCTCCTAATTTCAGCTCTCACTGATGTTACAGATGTAATTTGTGCTAAGTCATTATTGATATTGATGTTGATATTGATGTCATTCTTTGTCAGGAGTCCATTGAGAGTGCCAACACCACCATAGAGGATGAGGATGTAAAAGGTAGGGAATCGTTTGTTTTTTTCGACTGACATACTTGCTTAATTTCCTTGCCCAGCACTGTGAGGTTACAACAGCCAGTCCTCTCACCTTTCCAATCCAACTGATCACTCCTTGGTTTTCCTGTATTTCTTCATACGCAGTTAAAAAAAAACCCCAACACATCTTATCTACTGCAACCCCCCTTTTTGGCTGTCAACTCTAGTGAAGTGCAGTCCGCCCTGTTCTTTTTCTGTCTTCCCCACCCGAGCATCCACAACTTTCTCCCATCCTGTGTCTGAGGATGATGCTCAAATTGATTCAGACTGCTTGCTTCTTCATTTTAGCTTTTGTTTTATTTTTTCAGTATTAAATTTGTCTTTCTATTTTTTCCTCCATTTCTTATGTTTTGTTGAAACTATCCATTCTTCCATAATTCCTATCTTGCCTTTGCCCACACACACATGCATACATATATACCTTCACCTTAATCATCCCGAATCTTTGTCACATCCCCCACCCAACACACACACTTGACACCCAATCACACATCCATCCATGCAATCTCTGACAGCCCTTCGTCTGGGCAGCTTAGTGAGCGGTCTCTTGAGCTCTAAGAGCCGTTCCTCACAGATGTCTGACTCAAGGCAGACTCCCACCTCCTCAGTTCAGAGTAAGTCCCTCCACTGTGGGGGGAAATTGCCCTGTTTTGTTCCCCTCCTGTTACTCAGTCACCAGTAGACGAAAGTGATCTGTGTCTTCAATCCTGTGCTCCTCGTGTTCAAATCATCCCCTCGTCTTATATGAGTGGGTGTTTTCATTCTGCGATGTCTATCCCCTCTCCAGTGATAGCAAACCTCTGTTTTTTGACCCGTAAATATCTTCTCCTTGTGTCCGATTTATTCTTCTGTATTTGAATTGAAGAAGAAGCTCTCCTGCTGTACATTTGAATTGTGTAGATGCAGATACTGTTCTCACTCCTCTATTTGCCTTCTGTTCTTACTTACCCAAACATTGACTCATGCAGCAGAAAACTGACTTGCACACGCACGCACGCACACACACACACACACACACACACACACACACACACACACACACACACACACACACACACACACACACACACACACACACACACGCACACAGTGTTGTAGCTTATAGCTGTGAAGGCAACAGAGCTGAAGCACTGGTTGATATATTTCTTTACGATCTGACGTGTTTTTTTGTTGCACCAATTAAGTAATTTTTTTAATATCCCCCAGCCTGCACCAATAACAATAAAGGTAACTGTCAACATTACCTAGTTGAAATTGCTTTTGTAGCAAATTACTTGCATCTGAGCATTGGTTTGTCTTTGTTCATTTTGAGCTTTGTTGGGTGAAAGGAATCGTGTCATCCTGCATTTTCCTGCCTGATATCATTATTAGTCATGGGAGGCTTTCTTGCTGTTTTCGTTCTCGGACATGAAATTACAATTTTTGTAAAACACTTTGAGTGCCTTCCCATTTCTAATAACTTTGAATCCCGCTAATTGTAGAGTAGAAACCCATTTGGATTTATTGTAAGAACTGCACTCAGACCTACATTTGCCTGAAATACAGTGACAACATGATTTAAAAAAAAAGAGAGAGAATCTTTTTCAGTTTGCGTGGTTGATGGCTTTCTGTGATCTTGTGTTGTAGCCCGCAAGCAGGAAATTATCAAAGTCACTGAGCAGTTGATTGAGTCGATCAATAATGGAGACTTTGAGGCCTATGCGTAAGTTTCTTCCTCTCTGCATTTGTACAGTAACATCCCAAAATGATTTGCTTACTTTCTTTGCTGATTCTCTGTTCTTTTTTTTTTTGGTTTAACAGGAAGATTTGTGACCCTGGTCTCACTTCCTTTGAGCCTGAGGCCCTGGGCAACCTGGTGGAAGGACATGACTTCCATCGCTTTTACTTTGAGAATGGTAAGTTGAAAAGCATCCTGTGGCAAAAAACAAAGTTCAGCAGCATCACAGAGGAAGCTGTATGTGCCATAAAACTGTCACATTTTACAAAATTGATAAAATAGCTTTTTAGAGTAGAGCACAAACAGGATCATCCATTGGAAGCAACTGTTGTCCAGAGTAGCTGACATATGTATTAGCGGCAGGTCTGGGGTTGCTCCAAAAGGTGTAAATAGCCAGCGGGCTGCACACCAGAACTTCACAGAAGGCTTAAGTGCTCTTTACTAACATCAAGTTGTTGAAATTTTTGCAGCTGCTCTGGCAAAAACATTGTAAACATGCTTGCTTACATTATGCCGAGTGATCTAGTGGGTGATGGGTTGTTTGTTTGGAAGCACAGCGGAAAATACTTACTGTTTCATTTTCAGTAGGGAGAGCTTATTTGTTCAATTTAATGTCCGTGAATACAGAATCAAAAATATATAATAAAAACAAACTACACATTAAAAATTGTAAAAATTCAGTCATTATCTGTGCACCCTGTGAAGTTTCATAGTCCACAAAATATGTCTGAAGCTTCGCAGCAAAACAGGGTTCTCCAAATAAAGTAGAGAAGGACTTGTTTTAAAACGTCGAAGAAAGTTTGAAATAAACATAAAATGCTGCTCGTCTGGTCTAATCCAAGTCTCTGGAAGCCCCTGAGGTTCCAAATTGATTTGAAAATATGTCATTTACACCTTCGACGCATGGTCAAGCCTAGGCACACACTTCAAACAGGGTGTGAGCTAATGTTTTTAGCTCAGCAACTACAGTGAAGAGTTTGGCTTTTGAGTGGAGTGTAAATAATGGCTATTCAAATCAATTTGGCATTTTGGGGCTTCCGGAGGTTTGGATTACACCACAGGAGATGTAGTGAGCCATTTCTTTTTTCTTTTCAGGTGTCTTTTTTGTTTTTTACACAAGTTCCCATCTACATGCTGTTTTGTTGTTCAACTCAAGAAGTACTGTGTTGATTAAGACACCATACTTAACTTTCAGTTGGCATGTGAGTGAGCAGATAATGACTGAGTTTTCATTTTTGGATTAACTTACCCTGTGATTGTACACTTATTTTGAAGTTGGAGCATGGCCACTGAATAAAACTGACATTATGAAGTATACTTGCAGCACAGACAGTTTGTGCACTGAAATTACTCAAATTTAATTAAGGGAAACCTGCAGGCTGCTCATTAACAACGCGTATACTGACACACAATGTTTCTCGAATAGCTCACAGTGAGTTCCGTCTTGCTCAAGCCATATATGATTGCAGCATAACGAGTCAATAAGCAACAGCTGTAGAGGCAGTTCACAAGTGTAATCCATTATTGGGAAGCACAAGCATGCGTACAGGAAACTCACTGAAACCTAGTGGACAGGTGATGTAGAGCCATTGTGTGCAGAAAGAGACTAAATATCTTAAGTTCTGTTTCATTGCGTCAAATTAATATGGCTGAAGCATTATGTAAAGTGAACAGTATCCAGATTTTGAACATAAAGAAAGCTTCCAACACGGCGAAAAAGGGGTTTTGAGCGTGTTTTTCATACGGAAGAGAGTGTAAATAATGCATTCGTATGTATGTTCTCCATCAATATTTAATCCTATCATCTTACATGCTGGTATACTACAAGGTCATTGCTGTGATTTTGGACTAACCTTGGAGCAGAAAACCGCTAATGAGTAATGACTGCTATAAATGGCAGAATGTCCTCAGTCTGGGTAAAAATAGTTCTGATAAACCAGATATGTCCTAGAAACCTCAATCACTTGGCGAGCCTGTGCTTGTCCACTATCCACCATCAACATATGGAGACTTTGAGTTCTTCTTGTCTTCATATGGGGTTAGCCCTCCTTCAAAGGTCTGGTTAGTGTTTGTTTTTTGTCATGCAGCTGTCTTGGAATTTCCTAGAACGTCATCACCCAGCCATGTGTGGAAAGTGATATCCATTATACTGAGATGACATGTGCTCCCTGTAATCAGCCATTTTGTCTCTCTTTCAGCCCTGTCTAAAGGGAACAAGCCGGTGCACACCATCCTCTTGAATCCACACGTGCACCTTATTGGGGAAAATGCAGCGTGTATTGCTTACATTCGACTGACCCAGTACATGGATGCTGCCGGCATGCCCCGCACCATGCAGTCTGAGGAGACCCGTGTGTGGCACCGCCGCGACGGCAAGTGGCAGAACATCCACTTCCACCGCTCCGGCTCACCCAGCATCCCCTCCCAGTAAGCGACAGTAAGGAACACACAGCAACTCAATGAAACAGGAGCTGAAGATCTTGTTTTTGCCGACCTCCAGTGGTTTAACTTCCCAGCGCGCTGCAAACATGATACCAGATTTTTGCTTTCAAAAGTCTAAAAGAAAAATAGGCATCACCCTCCAGACTCATGAGATATGGATTAGGTTCCCACATGTCTTCAATCAATGCATTGAAAGTTTTTTGAAATAGACAAAAAAGAAACGGGCCATTGAAAGTGATGAATTTAGATAATTTGTTTAGGAATAGAAATTAACTTCTTTTGATATTGTTTTTACTTGAGGCAAGCAAATCTTTCATTTCTGTTCACATGTTCAAGCCTCTGTCTTTCTTATCTAGTTGAATATAAATTAATTATAAATGTAATTGTTGTAACAGTAATTAACTGTGATCCGAATCTCAAAGCAAGTGTGGTCCTTGAGTTTGAGGGAATTGGGCCTGGAAAGTCCTTGAACATACAAATGTGTGAGAGTAAGCATCAAAAGCTTGACAGACCTGGTGGAGGAGTTAAGCTAAAAGTCAGTGTCAAAGGTGGAGTATTTGTGCTTTGAGTATTTCCCGCCACAGACACTTTGAGTCATCATAGGAGGAGAATTATAGGTGTAATCTATGGCAGTAATTACAGCCGCTTGTAGGCCCTGCACACCCATAATTCTTACTAGTTTGACTGGTAAACGTTGGGCAGAGTCATGCCGAGAATTACTTCTCAAAACATTTACATAGAAATATGAATCATAAAGGTGTTGTTTACTTTAGGGTCATTGTGATACCGATACTAGAATTGGAAATGCCTGGAAATGCAGGAAATGGTATGAGTCAGTACACAAATCTATTCCCTGATCCAATCTTACCAGGTAATTTATTGATGAGCAGATGCCAAGAATAACATCCATACAGGGAAAGTAGTATAAAGCTGCTGAAAATAATAACAGTAATTTATATATATGTAACACACTGGTGTCGAATCAGTACTCAATCAGTACAAATCTCAGAACTGGTATTAGGAAGTAAAAATGGTATTGGTACATCTTCAGTTTTTGTTTTCTTGCATGAACACCTGCAACAAAAATGACAAAAGGTATGCTAGTCTGTACTAAGTGTACACTCCCAAACATTCCTGAGGAAAAGGTCTAATTATTCAACATAATTAAAAGAAACATGTTTGGGTGGATCATAGGTGTGAAAGGGACATTCCCAGGGATGCCCGTGAGCTCACGTGCACAATGGTAGTGTCAGAATCCTGTTATTAATCACACCCTGCTCCTACACCTGCTGCAATAAAATAGATATTGTTCTGATGTTTCTTGGCATGGTAAACATATTCAGTGCCGTGTGTTGGGATGCATTCACATTTTATGTTCTTTCTATCTCTCTCTTTGCAGTTAATGGAATATCAACATGTGGTCATAAAATGAAAATGTAAAAAAAGCCCATCTACAAATCTAGTGGGGCAGTCAACTAGCCAACTAGCCAACCCATGACTGCTCTCCAACCTTTGACCCTTCTGTAAGGACATGACATCGCACAGGACACAAGTATTAATACATTTTACTGTTATGGCATTTTATTAATGGACATCATTCGAAACCACCACCGGGTGGCTGCACACAGTATTTGGACATTATGAAACGAGCATATTGACGACATTTCTTTTTTTTTGGTTTGTTTTTTAAGATGTTTTGGTATGCATTTTAAATATAAAATAGAGATGTTTAAAAATCTACTACTGTAACCTCTCCCAAAAATTAGTTCAGTATTTTTATGTGTATTTACGTGTGTGCAATACAAAAACATTTGGAGGATCATGTTAAAATTTGAGCTTGCTTTAGTTCTGGTGATGTATATACATTGTGATTGTTGATAAAAACAAAAACAAACATTGAAATTGCTATTCTTGCTATCAGAGGAATTACGAGTTTACGTAAAATCCAGTTTATGAGCTACATTTATGTTTGCTATGAGCTAAGTCATACTGTTTGAATCGTCCGACTTCAACCTATAATACTAATTTAAATGTAAAGAAAAGCAGAGCAGCTTACACTTTGCATTGAGATATGTTTGCCTTTATATCAGTGAAATAAGAAATAAGAGAATGTAGCATATATGTAATATATGAAAATTCAAGACTATTGTGTAGTGCATGGGGGGGAATATTGTAAGTAAGATCATATGAAACTATAATATCTTCTGTTTGATTTGTGAATCACTGACTTGTTTGTTTGCATTTGTTAATGTTGTGCATCAGTCCTGTCCCAAATGTTTCTAATGTCCTCCAGTATCATGGAACTGTTGTAAAAACAATAACACAGTTATGGTTAGCATCCAGTGTGAATATCAAAACCTCATATCTAAGAGGAGGAAAACTTAAGTCCTGGTTGCCGAAGCACCCCTTACATTTTGTATAAAAATGAGAAGAAAACAAGCTCATTTTTCATAATGTTTGTACTTGTATTGTATGACTGTATGTAGGGTTTCTGTTGTCATTTTATTCTTGTCATTTCCAGTGTGTTACTCTGCCAATTGCACAGACATGGTGGCGATGATGAAGATGGAGCAAAGGCACTATAGTCTTTGTGTGTCAACCTGACAGTTAGGCTGTTGAGTCTGGAAGCGTCTTAAAAGCATTGCATTGAAGAATGTTGCAGTCAGACAAGAGGATGGTAAGACAGCAGTGAAGGAGTCAAATGAGAGTTGGACTGTAATAAATGTTGGGATGTCTTCCTTGATGATGAGTGCTTCTACCAGCCAGTGGTCTCCTCACCGCTGCAGGACAATGCCGTAGTCTTCGTCATCCTTACTGTTTGCTCTTTTCAATTGGTTGGTCTCTTCTTTTTTATCGGGAAAATATGACAAACATTTCTTTTAACGAAACGTATGATGTCAATGCAATGCACCACTCCTTACATGGTGTGTACCTGTTGCCAGCACGGCAATGGATGGCTTAACATGTTTAAGAAATAAATAAATCAGCTAAAAGGTGTATAATGAATGTGTTCAACTTGTTTTGTGTTACTGGTTGATCATTTCTGCCCTAGTACAGAGATGGAATGGAGCTGCTGTTGTGCGCTTAAGACCTGAAGTTCATTATATAATATATTTCTTTGTGTCCTTTGCTTTATCATGCTGTTTGGACATACAGTAGAGGGAGATGTACTAGTCATGTAAACAAAACCTTGAACTAGGGTTGCAATGGTAGGAGATTTTACAATCATGGTTTCACAGTATACAGTATTACACTGTTATTATATTAATTTCCGTTACAATGACCCTTAAAGGAAATAAAATAAGTTTGTAGTCGAACAAACTGGACTGTAATTTTACAAAAAAGTGACCAAAAAGTTCATATTTATATATTTTTAATATCACTGATAAGCACACAGTACGATATCCGTCAATTTTGTTACCAAGGTATATCTTGACACTGGTATATTGCTGCAACTCTACTCTAAAACAACTTAAAGGGGCACTGTGTGGGCATCTTTGGAGAAGAAATTAAAAGTCAGAATTTTAATAGCGACAATATTCATGAGGTAATAATACAAACTCAGAAATATTCTTTTTTTTTTTACCATAACTGAATCAACAAGCTGTTCTCAGAGGAATATAAAGTCCCCAGAACACAGTTTGAAGGTAGAAAGGTAGCAGGGTCCGCCAAATATAGAATAAGTAAATCAGCATGTCTGTCCATTTATTTAGTTTGTTTAGGCATTAAAAAAAGTCAGTGAATGAAGATATTTCTCTTCTGATTAAAATTTCTTACCGAAAGCTACATAGTGGACCTTTAAAAGTTTCATTAAGTAAGGGATACGGCTTGACATGGTACCCCTTATTACAGATTAATGAATGGTGTGGAGGCCATAAGCGTCCGTCGAGTGAGGAGTGGAAGTGGCGACTTGATTAGAGTATGAGATGTGAGAGGACTGCTTGATACTAGTGAACTCAAAGGGACAAGGAGGGCTGCTTCTTGGAGCTTGTGTGTTACGGCGCCATCCTGTGGTGTTCAGAGGATTGTACACTGCAGGACAATTCATTGTTGCAAGTAAAATACTTGGATTAGATCAGAGTATTGACTCAGACAATGGTATAAATCCTGATAAATACCTATGTAACTGCTGTATAGTAGGCAACTGGACATGTTTCAGTTGCTTGAAGATGTTTCACTTCTCATCCAAGAGGCTTCTTCAGTTCTAACTAACTGGAGGGGAGTTACAGGCTTTTTTTTTTGGCCTGAAGATGTGACAGGAAACAGTTTGAGTGCGAGGGGGAGTGACACGCAGCAATGGGACCCAGGGAGGAAGAAGCCTCTGTACATGGGACACCCACTCTACCCGCTGAGCTGAATGGCGCCCCAAGTTGCAGGATTTTAAACTCTGTGTGGGACTTTCCTTACAGAGTGGCTGTAAAGTTGCCTATACGATGCAGCACCTAGAATTACCATGCCCTGTAATAGTGTGAACCTTCAGCATCCAATGTAACTACTAGCATTAAACAGCTCCAGTGATACTGTCTGTTTGCCATATGGTTAAGTTTCTTGGCCTACTTCAGGCCGAGGCTGATGGTAGCCAACACTTGTCAATTGTTTTTCAAAATGTTGATACTGATTTAGGGACAGTGACATGGCCGGCTAGCTGGCCTTGTTAAACATAAACGCTGCTAGTGACTTGCAACCTTGCTAGCATAAGGTCTGGCTAATAGCTAATTCAGAGTTCTATTAAATATCTACTGTATCATTATTGTGTATCAGGTTTGTCCTATTTACTTATAGTCCACAACGTTTCTATTGCATGAAAACGCATAGGACCGTGACAATTGTTCCAGGTATTGGCCAAACCCTCAGGTTTTGCCAGGGGAACGGACTAATAACCTCTGACAATAACTTTTTTTGATCCCAAAATGCATGAAAATATAAATTATTGGTTGTACTTTTTTCTTTGGCAAGTTGTCATGATATCGCTTAAGCAGGATAATTGACTTCAGTGACTCCACAACGTCCATTAGTTTATATCTGAATAATGAACACCGCAGAGGGCTTATAGACCCCACCACTTGATGAAATAACTTGATTTTGTCCCCATCACTTTTTTAAAAGCATGATATACTTAACATTTACTAAAAATTAAGTTGTAACAATAAAATTAATCCATTTCCCCCGCCCCCCCGTAATTATCTACTCTGACCTCATATGATCCCATCATCATTCTATTGCATAAAATTGTATATGTTGAAGACCATTTTAAAATGTTGCAAAACTGCACCATACATCTGTTTTTTTACTTATTATTTGAATCAATCATATTTCGGTATAAAATTTCATACTGATTGTATGAAGTATCAGTTGCTGATATGCCTTCATTACTGCAGTACCTCTCAGGCCCAGCTGGGGGCAGCACCTGGTCTACTCAGTACATAAGAGAGGATAGGTAACATCAGAGCTGTGTGTTTTTTACACTAATTTACAGTCTTGCAATAACTTTATTATTTTTTACTTACTACATTTGACTTTGTAAGTTAAAAACAAATGTACAGATTCACAAGATAGAACAACATACATTTGTAGATTTTTATTCTTTCAGCCATAGACACACTGCAGCCATTTTTTGTCTTTTTGAATTTTGATACAGTAATACATGCCCTAATAGATATTTATATATGCACCGTATATGTATATAACTGTCATCATCACAGAAAAGGGATGCTGATTCTTCAAATTAAAAGCATACCTGTCACAGTGAACTTCCACTAGTTTGCATTTTACATTTTTCTAAATCACAAAGTAAACAGTGATAGTGAAATAAATACATTACATGTTGTAGATACATACAGTAGCGATGTTCAGAGCTGTGAATAATGATATATTTAAGCTCTCGACCTGCCTCATGACGCATGTGTCTGGTGTAATGATACCTTTGTCTTTATCATCTGTGCCGACAGGATGAGACTTTCTCTGTGGCTAAGATATATTGTACCTTTTAGATCCTGTGCACAAAAAGCATGGAGGCGTTCCCTCTTGACATTCAGGAGTGCAAATGCGGTGTGTGTAAAATAAATCTTTCTTTTCTCTGCTGACGGATAACTGGCACACACTCTTCTGCTACACTCACAAGTCTCATTCACTCACAAACACAAACCACACAACTGATAACACCTGGTCCAACACTTTCTCATCAAAAGATAAACTCATAAAGATCAAAACATTAAATAAAGGAGAAACTCCTGATCACCTTACCATAAGTACCATATCAGAAAAGTGTCTCTAAACAGCTGTGATGATCTGATTGACCACACTTCCCAATAAATAGAAACCTCTATCTGACATTCAAACAAAGATTTAATAAGTTCTTTGTACTATACTCAAAATGAAAACAAACTAACTAAGACATTTCCAACCAGCAAAGTTTAAAATCATCTTAAACTAATTCTTAAACGTCCCTCTGCAAACAAGCTGAAAAAGCATTATTCAACTCAACACATGCATGGGCACACTCAAGCATACGGTACCTACGGTACAACCTCACTCACACATTCATCATTCATACAGCAAGATATCAACAATTTAAGAGAAAAACGCCCAAAATGAATACAATTAAACATAACAGAAACAAAGACACACACAGAAGTGAAAGAGAGGCAGAAGGGCCATCCATAGAACTACAAAGCAGTCAAAGCTAGCATCATAATGACAGATGTTGATTAGTCATGCCTGCTCTATTTTCACATGAGTGATTATTAATTCCTAGGCTACTGATGTCAGTAATGTCTAGATTATAGATAATATATAATTCCCAAAGACAGATTACACATAGCCTACACAAAACACAGCAGCAGCAGTTCAATTTAGTGTCGATACAGTCTGATTTTCTCTGTTTGACATCTTGACCACCTGAATCAAAAGTGCGGAGAGGCTAGTACAGTGAGTGAGAGTTTTTAAAGTAAGGAATATCTGAGAAACTGGTTGTGAGAGGCAGTGCAGTGTGAGATATTGTCTTTCAGTCCTCCTACTCAGAGAGTAGTATCAGTGTTTTTCAGGTAAAGTGTTCTTTACCTTCGGGAGGTTTGTGAGTTAGTTGATGTGAATAGTGTTCCTCTGTTTTCTTACGTCTTTTTTTAAAAATGTTTTTTTTTCTCCATTGTTGCTCTACCACAGCATCAAGACAAACAATATCTAAGACAACTCTGACATGGAAAGTAAAATGAATCAGGAAAACAACTTTCTTTGGTCACAAAAAGGCAAAACAACAACCGAACATGAAAAGAAAACCATGAGTACATTGTATACAAGCCAGGGAAGAAAACTCAGGACTGAACAAAGGGTCATCTTCCAGGACTTAAATAGGAAGACCGCAATAGCTTTGAGGTGCTTAGTGCACACCGGGATTGCATGTTGCTAATGCATAGGATATGGGGGGACTTTAGCAAGGGCAGAGCCAGGGAGTTGGGGAGAGTTTTGAACATTCTTCTACTCTTCCTCCTCCTCTTCGTCCTCATCATTGTCCTCCGTCTCTTCTTCGTAGTAGCGGTGAAAGAGCTGGTGGAGATGCTGCTGGAGATCATGTGGCTTTGGCCCTCTTCTGGGGTTATCCACTTGCTCTAGAAGGACCTGTTTTATCTGCCCAGCTCCCTTCACCACTGTTCGTCTGAGGGTACGACCTTTACGCATGTGGGCCCTAAAGGTGGAGCAAAGAAGGGGTCGAATCAAACAGAGGAAGACAGGTCAGTCACAGGTCAGTCAGTCACCTTAAGACAACACACACCTGAGGCTCTGTGGAAATCATATTGAAGGAATAGATGTTGCAATACTAGATATGTTAGGGGAGAAAAACAAAAAACCTCATATTATTTCATGCATTGTAAATCAGCTTTCAATTGTCACATGCACAGCAACTTTATAGCTGCAGAAAAACATAAAATGACATCACAAAACAATCTAGCAATCAATTCCAGATGTGTTGTAGCACATTCATATCAAGTACATTCACGTTTGACGAGTTCAAAGAAAAACCGACGCAGAAGAATCTGCTTTTATGTTTCCCCACTTATTTGTCCAGACTTTTCATTAGATTTGTGAACATCTGTTTGTATATCTGTCATGATCAGCATCCATCAGCCTTGTTGATGGCGAGGTACAACCACTGAGGAACCTTTTAAACGGAACTTCCTGAACTACCTGTTCTTGTTGCTTTGCCTCCTGTTTAGTGCCTAAATGATGTGTATTTGTTATTTCTGAAAGCTTAACTCACAGCACATAATCCAAAATTAAAACGCAAAAAAACATAAATAATAGAATGTAATTATTAGAATAAAACCTTGATTTACTTAATTACATATTAAGTGAACCGCACTCTGATGTTAGCAATGTAACACTATGGGATGCAATCTCAAAAATTGTTCCAATAAGACAACACAAACCCACTGTATTATTCGTCATAATTAAAAATAGTATTCCTGATATTAGATTTGGAAAATGTTGTCACCCAAATAACAAAATTACAAAATACATACACTGTATTTCATTGTTTTCATTGCATGTCATCTCTCTTTAATAGAAACATTTCACAGTATACTTGGTAATGGTTAATGAGAGCAGCCACAGCAAACATTAATTAATATTAGTAAAATTAACAATCCTACAGCATGACTGTCATTGTAGGAAATCACACCCACAAAATACAACACACACACACACACACACACACACACACACACACACACACACACACACACACACACACACACACACACACACACACACACACACACACACACACACACCTCCTGACCACAGTTCCATCTTCTTTGAGTGTCTCTCTTTCTACCACAAGAGGGAGCTCTGTTCTGCTAGAACCACTTATATAACCTAAGGCCTGGTGGCATGGAAAGGAGAAAACAGTTTTCACTTAATTTGGAATGATATGATTATGAAAAAGGCTCCATATGCAAGTGAAATGACGGCAAACACTGCATGTTTCTCTCAAGTTCCTTGAAATAAAAGCCCTATCACATACAGTATACCAGCTTGACATGTATAGTACAAACGGCTAAGTCAGGCTGTTGGTGAGATTATTAACTAACCTGCTTAAAGTCGTCTTGGGCTGAGGGGAGGTCAGAAGCCAAAGAAGGATCACCCTGATGTTTCATTGTCCTTTCACCTTCCACCACTGTCGTCCTTTCTACGTGACTGACCTTACATCCTTCACCTGTCTCCTGCTTTGTTGCAGAGAAACCCTCACGTTCAGCAAATGTTACCTACAGGTCAGAAGAGGAAGTCGTAATTTGTAATTCTCCTTTATATACTCGTACCAACATAATTGTTGGTGTGTCTGGTATTTTCTGTTAAAATGAGATTTATGAACACAGATAAAATATACAGCACATGCACCTCTGTGTGGTCTCCCTCACTCTTCACAACAGTCCGCTTCACCACCTTCGAGTAGCCATCTCCCTGAGCCATACTGATAGACCCCTGGAGATCTCCTTCTAATGACACCTGTTCATCCGCAGACACACACTTGCGAATAATTTTACGGGTAACCTGTGGAAGATCACATGTGCAATAACCATTACGGTAATGGAAAATGGTAACAAACAACACGGTTTGTTGCAAACATTCCAGAAACCAATGTTTCCTGAAATTGAGCAACATACTCGAAATGCTGCACAATCATAACATTTTCTTTGTAAAGCTTTACTGGAATTTGGCTTGACCTTTTTGACAACTATGTGTCCATTTTCATCCCTGTACTTTTCTTCCGTCACTGACTGCGTGGGGAGGTCAGGCATATCATCAGCCTGCAACGGAAACAATACAAACAATAATCAGGAACGCTAACATGGGTCAGTGTAACATTTACACCTTGTTCAGTTGTTCACTTCATAATAAAACACACATACATGTTAGAGAAAAAATAGGGTACAAAGTTTGCATTTTAGGTAGTAATTCAGTGAGAGGATATAGGAAACAAACTTGCATTCTCAGGGACAAATAGTTACAGAGGGTTGATAAATAAACTTACAAAGAAGTGCTTACAGCAGCATAAAACACCACCAAGATGCTCAGCCATCTATGCAAATTAAGTGGAAGGTTTCCTTTGAACCTAAATTAGTCTTCAAGCACAAATTCTTCACCCATGTTGATGAGACTAAAGGTTGTTAGACAGTATACATTTTAACCTGATAGTGAAGACCAAGCCTGGTTAAAGTTGCACTCTGGAAGTCACACCCTCCATGCTTATTTTAAACACCATCCATCATTCTAAATCAGATACCTGAATGACAACTCTCCTTCGCACTATTCTGGTGGTCAAAAATTCATCATCTGAACTTTCTGACATTGATCCGAGCTCTGCAGTGATTTCCTGACCAAACAACACAAACCCATGAGATTTTATGAATGACAGTACAACATATGAATGTTTGCAGCAAAGCAAGCAATATACAGAGTGATACGATGCACTTTCCATTGATTTTGAGTTTTCTGCATTGAATTTTCTTGCATTTTTTTGGAAAGTACAACATGGCAGTCTGTAACCTGGAAATATATTTGCAAAACAAATACCATGCTTTTACTTTGTTAATTGCTTATTGCTGATGAAATAACATGTAGCTTAGATTAATACTGTGAGTGGTACAGCTGGTTACAGGCAGCAAAAGTGACATGCTGAGCCAGGACTGGTTAAATCTGAAATCAAAACAAAAATAATGGTTATAGGGAGTTTTATATCCCATCCATGTGGCCAGAGGGTTAGCAGTCATTCCTTTGTGAAACAAATATAGTATTCAATTAAGCTCTGGAAAAAGCTTGCAGGTTGGGGTGGTTTACCAAATCTCATCTTACCCTTGTCAGATATTTATCAGTATCATCATATGCCCCAAGTTCACAGACAGAAGGCGGTTGTGAAGCCTCACACAAGGTGAATTCCTCATCCGAATCTTCATTCTCTTCAAGTAAATTATAAAGAGGCTCATGGACAAAAGGGGCATCCTCATAATCTTCACTTCCAGAGGACAGCAGGACTTTTCGATTCACCTTTTCCAGCACTCTTGCCCTTGTACTTGGTTCAGGTTCATCAGGTTCGGTCTCTGAGGAATCTGATGCAGCTTGTTTGCAGTCAAAGTATGGCTCTGGGTCAAAGGTTGGGCTGTTAACACCACTATTCACAACTTCTGAGTATTCTGGAGGCATGTCCGTATGGCGGGTTGTGGGAGAGCAGGTCTCTTCATACCCTAGTGGGATGCTGTACTCCTCATCAGAGGTTGATGAAGTCATCTCTGCTTTAACTGAGCTGGGCTGAGAGGCAAAACAATCAGAGTCTACTGGAGTCAGAGAGTCTTCTGAATGCTGTCCGCTTGCCCTTGTCCTATCCTCTTCTGAGGATGTCTCTAAGTTCACTGAGGAGGGGTACGGCATCAGTTCCTCAAAGCTAAAGTGTCTTGCGGATGTAACTGTCTCCGGCGTCAAATCCGAAAGAGACTGAGAAGACATATCTTCACTCTGAGTAGCTTCAAAAGAAGGTGCCTCCCTCAAAGGTGGATGTTGATCCTGAGTACTCTGTGTGGATATTTCTTCTGAGTCAATAGATGATATCGCTGATTCAAGTTCTTCTTTACTGTGAAGAATGTCAGTTGTAGAATCTTCCTCAAAGAGATTAGCCTGATGTACCTCAGGTATGCCTGACTGACCCTTTGTAGCTACTCCATGGGAAGACTCCGGAGGATATGTTTCTGTGTGATCCGGAGAGTCTAAGGCTATTTCAGGTTCATCTTGAATGGATGTTTGGAAATGTGCAGGCACTGTGCCTGTTACATTTGTGTAATTAGTGTCTTCTGTGAGCTGTGTAACAGATGACATGCTGACTCTTTTGGTATCAATATCTTCTGTAGGGTATAGATCTTCACGTGAAAAGTCTACAAACTTGCGAATTTGATCATCTTCAGGGCTTTTATCACTAGATTCTGACAGAAGTGTGTCATGTGTCTCTGGACTTTGCCAAGGACTAACTGAAACTCTTTCAGGTGAAGACTCTGTGCCTGCGGCATTTGTGTCATTAGTAGTATTGTTTGCAAGCTGTATAATAGATGACACAGCGACTCTTTGGGTATCAATGTTTTCTGTAGGATCTTCAGATGAAAGGTCTTCAAAATCTTGAAATTGATCATCTTCTTGGCTTTTATCACTAGATTCTGACAGAGGTGGGTCATGTGTCTCTGGACTTTGATCAAGACTGACTGAGACTATTTCCGGTTCATCTTGAATGGATGTCCGGAAACGTGCAGGCTCTGTGACTGACATATTTGTATGATTCGTATCCTCTGCAAGCTGTATAAGAGATGATACACTGACTCTTCGAGTATCAATATCTTCAGTGGGGTCTTCAGGTGAAAGGTCTTCAAATTCGGGACTTTGATCATATTCAGGGCTTCCATCACTGGATTCTGACAGAGGTAGGTCAAGAGTCTCTGGTCTAAACTTAAGTTTCATCTCCTCCAGATCTGACAGCAGTTGGTCCAGCTGAGGGGACCCAGACCCTGATGTTGTTGGAACAGACTCTGAGGATATGATGATTTGGTCATCAGGACAGTCTTGAGTAGTTTGACAGGGTGAGTCTGGGGTCACTGAGCTCGGTTTAACTAAGTCACAATGTTCACTTTGTTTCAGGAATGACAGCTTTTCATCTTTTTCCTGAGGTGAGCTACTTTGATTGGCAAATGTCATTTCAGATTGAATTTTACTTGGGTCAAAGGCAGCTGGAATTGGTAATTCTAGCTTTTCAATGGAAAGTGTGGTTGAATCGTGTGCCATGGATGGTGTCTCTGTTGGAAAGACCTGACCTAAATTAACATTTTTTTGTTTAGAAGATTCTGAAAGATTTGTCTTTGAAGATGCTCTTGAGACCTGCAAGAAATGATACAATGGAATGGGAAAAAATATAAATAACAATGAATTGTGATTTCTTTTGGTCATGAAAGGAAGAGATGAAATGAAGCATGCATCTGTCAAGGACAGGCTCTGGTTTTATACACAAAAGCGTATCTCCAATGAGGAAGTTCATTTGTAGCCCACTTGCATAGAGATATTACATTGAAAACATCCCTGAAAGCACAGTATCATTTTAAGAATAAAAGCAGGGCACAAATGAACAAGTCAAAATCAGGCATTTGTGGAACATGATGGTCGACATGCACCATTTTGCACTAATTTCAAGTAAATTGTTGCAGCAGTGTCATAACACACGGCACTTTCCATCACAATGCAAAACCCACCAAATTACAGTATTTGTCACAGTCAAACACTACTACTGTCTGTTCTTGTGTTGGTCACAAACTGCATCATGAATGCAATTTAACATTTTGGAAAGCATATTGTAATATTTTTTCATCTCAACCAGTGGGGTTGTGTCCCCTGCCAAAACAATTGAGACAACAGAATGTGGGAGAAGGGGCGGTAATTGGAAGCCATATCTAGCTATAGACATGCAATTACACTGTCACATTTAATTTAGCAACTGAAATCAATACCAATCAAACTTCTTTAGATATGGCTTCCACTGAGGAATTGCTATGTTAGAAAACAATAGTGGCGCCAATGTAGTGGTAGGTCTCTGAGATCTCTTTTTATGTTTGTGATAAAAACAGACAGTATATGCCTCTGGCTTGGTCAAGTACTTTGGTTGGTTAAGACTTTTATGACTGTTAAGACCTTGAAAGCTACTGCAACTTATTGAAAATACAGTAGATTGGAATCGTAGATAAGGTAAGATATATTGAAGGCAATCTAATCTCTTTAGGCTTGAAGCAGTCAAGTCAGGCAGTCTTGTGATATCACTAAGGCCATTGGTTAGCTCTGTATGTATGTGGCATATGAGAACATTCCATACCAGGACAAAAAGTTTATGTCATAATGACTGGGTCACTGTATTCTCCATTAGGTGTGCTTCACTGAAAGATAATTTCTTCTGCTTTAATGCAAACATGCCACAGCAAGACAGTGAAGCATCTGAGTTTTATTAGTGACAGCGTCCTCTACATTCACACATTATGTACTGCCATGTTCATTACTTTTGAAAGCAACACTGCATTCACTGCTTTGCAATAGCCTGTGCTGTCTTACCGGCACCAAGGAACTTTTGCTCTTGTCCTCACTCATGGATTTTCTTTTCATGTTCTTGGAAAACGAATCTTGGGCTTGTGTCATCTTTAATTGTGATTCAGGGTCAGTCCACTTATGCTCATGTACAAGTTGTCTTCGTTTCACTGATCCTCTCTTTGCGTGAGTTTGTTTATGGAAAGCCTCCTCCAGCCAGACAACATGATGACATTCAAATTTTTGTTCTACAGATGGCAAGTGACTCAACTTAGTGCAAAACTGGCTAACATTGTGAGGTCTGACCTGATCTAGTCTAGGTTCTTTGCTTTCCATGGAGGAGGCCTGACAAAAAAAGACTGGTCATTATTGTTTAAGGAGGGCACTCTGGGATCTCTCTCCATTGCTCCACTTGGTGGCATCAACATTTCAGGATGTGAATCTGCTACTGTAGGATCAGGGACTGTAGAGTGGGATAGTGAAGAATCCTGTAATGGTTTGGAGTCTGGCATGGTGCTTTTGAAATGACAAGGTTTGGGTGGGCTATGTGGTTCTCCCATGCTGACTGGTGAATCATCAAATTTGTTTTGATTGGAAACGTTATGACAGACGTATTTTCTGTCATAGGCTGGATCATGTATGTGTGCCATTAACCTTCTGGAGACGTTTTTATAGACAAGTCTGTTGTCTGCTGTAATCATCTCATCTGGGAGATTTTGCGCACATGTCAGCGGGTTTAAAACTTCATCTAGATCTCCTTTTGATTCCGGAATTTGAGGGGTAGGTGGTCTTAACTCAGACATCCAGTAGTCAAGGAATGTCTGTGTGTACTTGTCATCAAATGACATGTTGCTGAGGGACTCACAAAACTCACTGTCAAACACAATGGACTCAGGGGAATCTGGTCTGATCTCATCAAGTAAAGTATCATGGCATAAATTACTATAATCCCTCTCTGGCATTATGGTGTCTGGAGGAGGGGATGAGTTTTCTGACAAATGCACATAGTAACAAGGTTGACAGTCAAACATGGGAATTTCAGAGTCAGGAGAAAGTGCAGTAAACTCATTAAGTGAGGAGAACGATTCTGGAGAAGGTCGCCTCTGGTCAGTGAATGAGCAGGTTGAAGATAAAGGATTTCCATCATTTGAATGTAATATTTCAGGTGATGCCAGCCAAAACTCTGAAGGTGAAATAGTCTCATTATATTGACTTTGCATTTCAATCTGGGAAGAACCTGTGGATCTTGTTTCAACTGTGCCAGATCTAGATATGCCAGAATCGCTTCTACATGCTAGTGAAAATGTGGCAGAGATCACACTACTTGAATATGGAAACTGTGGAGGTCTGAACTGAGGAACAGGTGAGTCAGGAGACAGTGACCTCAGTTCGTATTGAGACGATACTAGCTTTGGAGACTGTGGTCTCCTCTCATCAAACACGGTATCCAGACAAAAATCCGTACCCTCCCAGTCTGAAAATGTTGATTCTGGAGTAAACGACATGTCCCTCTCTAAGTCCAAATCGTAACCCACATGTGGTGTTCTGAACTGGGGAACAGGTGAGTCAGGAGACAGGGACCTGAGTTCGCATTGAGAAGTCAATGACTCGGGAGACTGTGGTCTCAACTCGCTGACCCAATCATCTATGGTGGAAATGTTGTACTCTTCATCTGATGTCACTGATGAAAGCCAAAGAGGTCTCAACTCAAATGATGAAACAGTTGGCATTTTGTCCTCATGTTCCGTATGTGTGACACTACGCACAATATCTGCGCATCTTAGAGGTTTCGAGGTGGTAAGCGGTAGGGATGCAGTTGCAGATACACTTGTGTGTTTAGCTTC
>CAEMYA010000177.1:7383331-7398772 GCA_903131615.1 Diplodus sargus | reverse complement strand
AATAAGTTACTTTTAATTGTTAATTTTCTTGTTCTGAGTTTTCTCTATTAAAATCTTGTGTAAATATGCAATAATTACGGTTTACTATGTGCGATGATGTGAATATGTATAAATGTATAATCAAACTTGTTAACATGTTCATTTTGGTGTTTTTTTAAAATATCATGACACAATGAATGCATTCATTCATTAAATCTAGCGGTCCAAATGACCGCTTACGGCCGTTCTAGTCGTGTTGAATTCCAGCCCTTCTGAAGTCCAACTGACACTTTGGTCACGGGGGATCTGTCGTGTGACAGCGGAGAGTCAGCAGCTGGATTTAGGGTCAGTAGTATTAGTAGGTGTATAGGCAAACAAACAAACAACAACCACCCCGACCATTATTCATTGTATTATTACATTTGTGGGAAGTTATTACAATAAAGATTTTCACGTCCCCACAAATAAATAATTGCAAACGTAATAATTATTACATGTGTAGGAAATAGCATGTTACGTTTGTCGTAGGCAGTGGCTCTTACGTTTGTGGAAAATGTATTACATTTGTGGGTTTATTACATTAAAGGCTGCAGATTTTTATTGCGTTTGTGGGTTTACTGATGATGGTAAATGACGATGTTTGTCTCTTAATACCCTACAAAGCCTCCTGTAGGCCTGATGCAGACAGACAATGAAGCCAAGAAATTATTATAGGGAATGTTCTACCTGCCATTATAGCCTATGCACACAGCGCAGGTCTTATTATAGGCTATAATATCTTTAACGTAAACATTACTCAGTAGGCCTAGTGAGGGCAAATTAGCTTTATTTGTGATTAAAATATGACAATGAGGACCCAACGATTGGCCTTCCTTTCCATCTCAAACTATGTTGAAATTGCATCTTTAAACAGCCCAAATTTCAAAATGTTCAAAATTTCCCCGGACCCCATTAAAAAAATGACTATCTGCGCAGTGATGCCGGTATCTAACAACTTTTTTCAGTAACAAGTAATCTAACACGTAAATATTTACAAATCTGTAATCAGATTAAAGTTACTTATCATTATTTTTGTCATTTTCCTTAGTAAAAATATATATTTCTGCTTTCTTCTTGTCTCGGGGAGTGATGTCACGTGTACCACAAGTCACGTTTTCAGTACGAGCACAACTGACATGTAATACCACGCAGCGACACAAACACAAACAACAATGGAGGGAGGAGAGAGATGCGCATTTTCTAGCTTGAAATACAGTCATTATTTTGAGTTCCTGTCAGCTAAAGATGAGAATATTAAGGTTCCTTTACTTGCGGTAATGTGTTAAGTTAGCATTGTCAATAAAGAAAAAAAATGTATACATTTATGGCAGTACTTGTCATCAAACAAGCCCAGTGGCATTCTATTTGCATATTCAAATATGGTTGGTTGCGGTACCCATGCGTTAACAGTCTCTCAATAACATTCTCCAGTGCCACATACCGTCATGTGTTGGTGGAATAACAGCAGCACAATAGAGCTCAACAGTGTGGTTTCGGTAGTGAAAATGCCACTCATATTCTTCATAGAGATTTTGATTATTGGCCGTAATGTCGCAACCATCCAAAGTAGACTTACCACGAGTTATGAGATTGTGAAACCACGGTATATGCTCCTGTAGAAGCCACAAGTCTGTATGATATCTGTTTTATTTGCGATGTCATGGAAAAGTACTACACTACCCACAACCCTATAGTGTAACAGCGACCTATCTGATTGCTGGAGCTTGCTGTTACCATGGAAATGTTTACTGAACCCGCAAATTTCATGTTCGCTAGTTACTGCTAACACTGATCTCTACATTCGTTTACCACACAGGTGCTATGATTTCACTTTCTGACCTACTGCGTTTTTTTAGAGATGACAAAAAGAGTTTCGAAAGGGTTCACCAGAACATGAAATTTGCGGGTTCGGTAAACATTTCCATGGTAACAGCGAGCTCCACCAATCAGAGACGTCGCTGTTACATTCGCAATGGTTTTTGGGATGAGTAGTTCCTTTACTCTTAAGATAATTATGTACACAGTCTTGTACCCAGGGGCGGACTTACCATTAGGCAAACACAGGCAATTGCCTGGGGCCCCGAGATTTCCAGGGGCCCCCAAACTCATAAACTCATTTTTAAAAACTGATAAATAAAGTTGTCTTTGATTTAAAGCAATTATTATTGTTCTAGTCTTAATCCGCACGCTTAAAAATAAATAAAAATGATGCTTAATCTATCATGATCGTTTCGACTGTTCTCCCCTCCCTTCTCATGCAATGGATTATTCCATGTTACTGCGCATGTGCAGGCTTCATTCTGGAAGACGGTAGCAAAACAAACTAGTTGGCATGGTTTTGAGTTTAGAAAAATGAAGCGGAGTTACGCTAGTGGAGTGGAGAAGAGGAGAAGGCGAGAGGAAAGCAAACAGCTTTTTATCAAAACTCCCAAAGGTGTCAACCTTTTCCAAGTGACACTAAATGTAGCCGTAGGTACTCGACAACAGCAAGAGCCAGAAGCTCTTGTCAGTAGTACTAGCTAGTACTAGCCAACATTGACGATGAAATACACCACCGCCTCAGCTGTGCCAGTGGGGCTTTTTCAAGGCCATAGCAAAGCCATAATGCTACCCACTTTACTGTATGGATCAGAGGCCTGGACCACATACAGTAGGCACTTAAAGGCGCTAGAGGCATATCACCAGAGATGCCTCCGGAAAATCCTCAGGATCAGTTGGGAGGATAGACGCACTAACACCAGCGTCCTGGAGGAGGCAGACATCCCCATCATCACTGCTACCATCGCTCAACACCAGCTCAGATGGACCAGTCATGTTGTCCGTATGCCTGACTTTCGCCTTCCAAAACAAAACCTCTACTCCCAGCTTGCTGAAGGAAAACGTGCACCGGGAGGCCAAAAGAAGAAGTATAAGGACAACATCAAAACAAACATCAAAAAGTTCCACATTGTCATGTCATGCCACTTGGGAGGACATGACAAAAAAATAGGGCGACATGGAGAAACCTTGTCCATGAGGGTGCTGCACTATAATGAAGAGCTCCACCACGCTGCAGAACACAAACGCAGACTCAGAAAGGAGAGAGCATCCACTAAACAGGCCCAGCCCAAACCCGCCACCACTTTCATCTGCCCACACTGCACCAGAATAATCAGGTCCAGGATCGGCATCATAAAGATGTGAGTATTAAACCGTTCGAAATGGTAAACTATATTAAATGTTGATTAATGTTCTTATCAATTACATTAAAAGCGTTGAGATGATTCACTTGTTAGATAATAATCCTCAAGAAGGATTTTAACACTAGAACGGCCAAGGCAGTCGTTTTGACCGTTTTCAAATTTATATATGAAATAACTTTGTTGAATGAAAAAATGCAGTACTGCTGTTACCTGACTTTTCCTAAAAAAGTCTGTATTCTAATTTTGAATAGTTTTTTATATAAATTACACAAAACACAAAGAAAATATGATGTGATTGACCTATTTCATATTGACCACACATCATTTCGCGGGGTTTGCTGCTTTCATTGTCTCTCTTGTCTCTAACTTTGTTAGCAGTCTCCAGCTGTGCTTCTTTGTGAATTCACTTGTAAGTTAATTATTATATAGTTGTATTATATAGTCTGGTTGGCACCATGGGCAAACAAAGACGGGAGTTGCCCCCTCCATGAAACAGCAAGGAGCTGTTCAACACTGCTGAAGTTATTCGACTCTGACTGTGTACCAGGGAAAGCCGAGGAAGAAAGTCTGCATCCTGAGTACCGTGCACACAGGCACCTTCAGTGGGGCGAAGGCAAAACCAGAGTCTGTGTTGCACTACAACAACACGAAGTACGGCGAGGACGTCCTGGACCGAATGGCAAGGGCGTAGTCCGTCAAAGGCGGTACGCGAAGATGGCCAGTGGCGGTCTTCTACAACATCCTCGACCTGGCTGGGATCAATGCCCACATCTTGTTCATGGAGCACACCAGCAGCAGGAGAGCCCAGAGGAAAGTCCTGCAGCAACTGTCAGAGGAGCTGAGGGCAGAATACATGGAGGGAAAGGGGCCGCGGCAGTCGGCACAAGGTGGGCAGCAGTGGAAGCAACCACCACAGCAGCAGCAGACACTGGCACGGAGGCAGTGCCAGTCTGAAAGAGCTGCAAACAGAACTAAACACTGACATTTGAAATGCCACAAGCCCATGTGTGAGGAGAGCGAAGGTAGTCTGCAGAGACTGTGACCAGTGATCAAAACGGCCCTATGTTTGTTTTTGTTTTAGCTCAGCTCGTTTCCATTTTTTTCGATTATTATTATTTATTTTATTATATATTAAGTGTTAAAATAAAATGTTTCATACTCAAATAACTTACTTTTAATAGTTAATTTTCTTGTTCTGAGTTTTCTCTATTAAAATCTTGTATAAATATATGCAATAATTATTGTTTACTATGTGCGATGATATGAATATTGATAAATGTATAATTAAACTTGTTAAAATGTACATTTTGGTATTATTTCGTTGTTTTTTTTTTAAATATCATGACACAATGAATGCATTCATCACTCAGTTGGGTATTTACATGAGAGATTATAGAGTTTAAAATCTAGCGGTCAAAATGACTTACAGCCGTTCTTCAAATTCCGTCTCTTCTAAGGACTATCTAGCTCAGGGGTCACCAACCTTTTTGAAACTGAGAGCTACTTCATGGGCACTGAGTCATACGAAGGGCTACCAGTTTGATACACTCTTCTGAAATAACAAATTTGCTCAGTTTGCCTTTAGTTATATATGATTATTAATGATTAAATGATACTCATATATGTGAAGACACTGAGCACGTTAATTATTTCTCACAATAATTATCAACAATGACTTAACAAGGTGGGAAACAGATAATATTAATATTACATTTTCATTTTTAGAACAGGCCTCGCTCGCGTCAGAGTTTGTGCAGGTAAGTCTTTGCCACCTAAAAACACTCGGCTGCACAATTACAGCATTATCCTTCAAGAGCTACTCATGAGAAGGGGATAAATGATAACTGCATGTGATAGACGATCTTGATAACGCTGTCCTCTGGTGTAGGTGAGAAAAAAGTTGGCGGCAAAAATCAGATATCCTCATCTAAGTGTCTTGAATGAGTAAAAGGCTTCAATGATTTCGAGGTTTGAAGTACGTGCCTATATTTCTTTATCTTACCCCATTTCATTGATCGTATGTTTTATGTAATGTTGAGAAATACAGTTAGACAGCAGGAGTGACTTCTTGTGTATTTGACTTTTTGTGGATCTTTGTTGTCATGGTGGGAACTAAAAAAAGCCTGCAGGCAGCGTGAGGCTGTAAATAGACACGATATCGGTGCTTAAGCTAAATGCTAATATTAGCATGGTAACATGCTTTACAATCGCTGCGGTCCCAAACCCAATACTAAACTGATCCTAAGCTAATTTTTTAAACAGTATGCATGATAAATACATTCTTCCAAAACTCAACGCGCAAAGGAAATAGAGGAGATGCTCAAGGCTAAAATAAAACAAATCCAAATAAGATTCAGGGAAAATCTTGAAAACAAATAAATAAGCAAGAAATCTTAAGGAAACATTCTGATGATCCTTTATGAAGTTTAACTGACAGTAGCTTTTCTAAGATTACAGCTAGAATGACATCCGACAGGTTCTGCATCGTTACTGTCAGCATGTAATGGTAAACTGTGTTGAAATTTCACATATGTGTGATGTTTACTACCTTAGTTGAGTGTGTGACTTAAAAATAAGCATTAAATGTAGCACGCTGAAGTTGTTATTTCATGTGTCCTGTTGATTTTACAGTATAAGTGTGCCCAGCTTAGGTAATTTAGATATTAATTCACATCTTTATTTTTATAAGTACAGCTGCAGCAGAGCGAACTGTCATTAGTTGTTTTTGTTTTTAGGGTATTAAGTCATTAACCAAAGTGGTGAACTGATGGAGATGTTCACTGGATGACTTGGCTAAAGTCTAGAGCTTCAGGATGACCACAGTTATTATAAGCTTGCATGTTTGTACAAAGTTTCATGGCAACCCATCTGCCAGACACAGTAACAGCTTTCCCCAAACATATAATGTGAGGTGGAAGCAACTGGCCAGCGCACAGTGCTGCTTCATATAGTGGAAATACGATAACTCTTGTACGTTACGTCAGAGGCTGCTGAAGCAGACCCTGCTGCAGGAAATATAGGGTACACATATGTAAGAAGACGTGATGTCCTGTGAAAGTGTATTCACAATTGACAATTTATTGATCTGTTTGATAAAGTGATTTGAAATAAAAAATAATTTGGCTGTAAGGGAAAAGCTTGTTTTGTCCTCACAGTACAGTTGTGTAACAATCTGAGTGGGCAGTACCTTTGATTATGAAATCCTGCACTCTGTGATAATGAGTAATGGGAAGGAGTCAAACGCGCAGGACAATGGACAGCGACACAGACAGCTCCTGGCATCATTACCGGCCGCGCGCACTAATGATGTGTGTTTATTGTAGCAGGGGTTGCAGTTTCCCACATAAAGAAAATTATTAAATATGTGTTATCTAGCAAGTGCTGGTTGGTAAATGTACCAATTACAATTCTGTCCAACCAGTCTTGACATGATGTGCGTGTTGCATTTGCTTATCAGCGGGGAAGTGAGATCCAAGTGGTCCGTCGAGACGCATTTTAATGCCTGTGCTGCACACAACCCAAAGAGATTGAGTTTACTTATTCATGGGGGAGAAAAGAAATTAGAAATATTCAAATTTAGGAAGCTGGAATCAGAAGATTTATTTTTTCTTCCCTAAAAAATGACTCAAGCTGATTTATCGTTTATCAAAACAGTTCACAATTAATTTAATAGTTGAAAACTAATCGAATATCTTTTGTGGCTCTACATTGGTAAATGCAACCAAAAACATCCCTGCATGTTCCATGATAAGTGTCGGGGAAGGATCAACTCCGTTGGGACCATCGGTGGCCCGTGAGGGACCCCTAGTGGTCCGCAAGCAAATCACATTCAAAATGAAGTGTTTCTCAAACTGTCTGTGACTTTGGGTGACTCCAAAGCCTCATAGTGTGTAGAATATATGTGTTGTTTTTAATATTAAATGAACTCCTATGTAAATTCAACCATTGTTATTTGAATCGGCTGTTTTGCTGTGTTGTCAAACTTTCAGCAATGTAGGCTGACCGTTTTGTGACTGTTTTAGCGTCACTGCCTGTGCAACATATGTACGTCTGCATTACAATTTGTTTCAAAAAAACGGTCAGCGCAGTAGGTTTTGTAACCCTAACCCTAAGAAGTAGACAGGCTCGCCTTCCTGGTCAAAAATGTGCTAAAAAGACATCAAGTACATACCCCATGTCCTGTACAGCTACCAACATGTCATGTTTACTATGCAATGCATAGATGTTTAATTTAGTTTACATATCTTCAGGGATATAAAATATTTTTTGTAAACAAACGGCACCTTTTGCAAAATAAAATATTTGATGAAAGTTATGATACCGCTTTATCAATACCGATATGAAAACTGATCTGTTTTTAAAATAGCAAGCAATCTGACATGTTAAATTTATGTTTACAAAAGCATTTTATCAAAAAGGGACACATTCTTTTCAAAAGAATGCACTTTTATTTATTTTTCCAAGCGAGTTCGGAGGTGCACTCTTTACAATGGCGGGGCAAATTTGTTTAAAATAAAAGCATTAAAATAAATGCAATGCTTTTAATAATTTCTCTATCATTTGAAGTTTATTTTAGAGAAGAAGAAAAAAATCGAGTAAATTCGTAAATTGAATTTGGTGTGAAAAAATTGGAGATAAAATTTTTAGGCCATATTGCCCAGCCCTGGGGTGTAACACACAAGTCACGGTTCCGTACGTAGTATGGGGATCACGGTTCGGTACGGTTTCAGTACAAGGGGAAAAAAATAATAATAAAATCACATGTAAAAGACTAGCTTTTTTCATTTATTTTGAACCGACACCGATTGACTGCAAAATAAATAAAAAAAAACAACTCCTGTAGTAATTCCTGGCTATGGGTGATATATTTGATTTCTACACATCTAAGACTACAACTGTACTTGATATCAAGCATTTTTACTGCACCAATGTGGATAAATTCAACAATAAAATTCCACATTTGTACCAGTGGCATATTTTCATATATTTGAGCTACTGTAAAAAAACTTTGCTCAATAATTCCTGGCTACGGGTGATATATTTGACTTCTACACATAAAAGACTACAAGCATGCTTCTCAATGTGGAGAAATTCAACAATAAAAGTCCCATATTTATACCTCCAGATTCCATAAATATGGGACTTTTTGTTTTGAATCTCTCCACAGTGGTACAGTAAAAATGCTTGATATTAAGCATACTTCTAGTCTTAGATGTGTACACCAGAGTTAGCATACAAGCTACGTAGCTCGACTGCAACATGGTAGGAGCTATCCTATTGCCAGTATTACTTGCCCTTTTTAGATAGAAAAGGCAGCACATTTGCTCCAAGGTAAGGGCGGCAAAAACGAGGCGTAATATTCCTCCTTTTCCAAAAGCTGCCACTGGGGTCGGCGTAAACATGTGACGTGACGTGAAGCTCCAAGTTGGGCTGTGAACGGTGACAATGAATTTGTCTTCAAAATGAAAGCTTTACATTGCACCGCATTGGAGTTTAGAACTGGGTTCTTAGCAGGGGGCTTTTAATTTGAAATTAGCGACCGTTCCTAGCTTGCCGCTAAAACAACAAGCTGACACAACCAAAGCTACAAAGACAGAGGAGACGCTAGCATCTCCCGAATCTTAGCGGCTGTACAGTTGCTCATCTAAATGTCCGCGGATGAAGTGATGGACTGACTGCTGTGATCAGCTGTTTCTTGGTTTTAAAACTCCCCGGCGCTGGGTCACACAACAGAGCAGGTCATCGACACATGACACATTGGCACCTTGGATTTAGATAGCAGGCGAGGCGGAAATAAGTGTACCCTCTGAGGCGGCAAATCCACGGACCAAAACAGACCCCCAAATTGCCGCAGCTTGCTGCCCTGTCTGTAAACGCCGCCACCATAGCCTTGTGGTTAAAACATAGAATTAAACATATATCAATCAGGGGTCCTTCCTTGTCCAGCAGATAAGCAGCCAACTCTGCATCGCTCTTGAGTCCTTACAAATCCTGCAGCTCCCTCCACCTTTGAAATGACATTCCAATATTATATCTCTAATCTTTTTCGAATTACCACTTTTTCGTCCCAAATGATCGCATTTTTCACTGCCTGAATATGCCCCAGAACTCACCAAACTTGGAATATACGTCACACCTGCCGAAAAATTTCATAATCTATTGTTGTCCTCAATTTCCACCTCTAGGTGGCGCTATAATCAAGGAAAGTGCGTTTTGGCTTATAACTCACATATTTTATACTTTGCACATTCAAAAACCTTATATCCACGCGTTCACTGAATTGTGCCGCCTACGCTTTTTTTTTACGCAAATTCGCCAAATGTCGCAAACCTACTTTTTCTAAGTCCTCCCAGGTGATTTCACTGAGTTGCACGAAACTTGTCACACAGCATTTGTGGACTCTCCTGACAAAAAGTTATTAAAAGAATTTTGATATTCCAAAGAATTCTCAAGTTATTAAATACCAACTTCCTGCAGATTTGGTTCCAAACAGGAAATGTTGTATATCTCCACATTGTTAAGCCCGAATGACATGAAACTCAGGTTACTACTTCCTCATGAGCCCCTGAGGCTCCGTGAAAAAGTTTGAATGATGACATCAAGGTGCCGCTCTTCAAATTGAAATATTTTATATCTCAATATTGGTTGGGCGGACTAACACAAGACTTGGGCCCCGTCCAGACGACAACGCTCTTTTGCGAAAACGCACATGTATTGCATCGTTTTGGCCGACCGTCCATACGGATCCTGAAAACGCAGCGCCTGAAAACGCACTTTTTTGAAAACAGGTCTCAGGGTGGAGAAATCCGAAAACACAGCCCTCCCGTTTTCATGTGGACGGCGAAACTGCATACTTTCCAAAACGATGACGCCATCGCCCCACCCCGCGACGTCTCATAACAACAACAACAACGGCGGACTACATGCTCCTGTTCATGCGCAGAAGATATTGAGCCTTTCTTGCAACTTACATGCCTTGTAGTTGAGTGTGAGTCGCAGCAGCAGTTTGACCTAATTAACGCTCCACACAAACGATTCTGGTTTCCTTGCACTAGCCATTTTCATCTTCTTCTTGTTGTGTTCGGTTTCCCGTCTACGGTCTGTTTGTTTACAGTGCACAAGCTTAATGCACATGCTCCGTGTCTTCTTCTCTGTTTTTGGTGAATGTCAAGCGCCACCTGTAGGCCTGGAATATGAACTACAGCGTTTTCGGCCATTTTTAGTGGATCCGAGTGGGCGCAAATTAGGGATGCACCCATCCGACTTTTTCAGTCCTGATACCGATGCCTGGACTTTGTGTATCTGTCGATCCCCGACACCGATCCGATACCGTTGTTGAATTAATAATAAACTGTATACCGTCCACCTTATACCATGTGGAAGAGACTAAAGGCACCAGACTTTCCTAACTAAACATTACTTTCCTAACTAAGACGAAATAATCATACATATACCAAACATTGCAAACATGTGTAACATTAATAATAATAATAATAATAATAATAATAATAATAATAACAATAATAATGATGATGATAATAATAATACATTTGATTTATATAGTGCCTGTCAGGGTACCCAATGACACTTAACAAAGTGGAGCAAACAAAACAAAGAATAAATGGAGCGCCTGTCAGTCAGCACAAAGGGAACACTAGCACCGAAGTCAGTAGCACCGTCCCTGTACAAACTAGTGTCTGGAGGCTCCGCGCACACAGCGGGGGCTCCTGTGCTGAACACCTGAAGACCCCGCCAGCAACGGCGGAGAAGCGTCCATCCAACATCGCTTCGAGCCGGGGGAGACCGCAGCAGCAGAGGAGAGCGAGAAAGCAGCCTAGCGGTGAATAACCCTGAGGTCGTGGTGGAGGGGCGACCAACGGAGCAACGATGGACAGCCCACATAGTATTGACTACGTCGGTTTGAAATTTAGCGTTGCTAGGCTAACAGCTGATCGGTGAGGCTAAAAACTGATGGCGGGGCTAACAGCTAATCAGCGGAGAAATGTGACGTGAGTAAGTGCGTCCTGCAAACAGGAATCCAAAATAAAAAATATCAGCTGAACCTGAGAATAAACTAACAAAAAGTTGATCAAACAACAACTAGTGCTCTTCCAGCATGCAACACACTGACGAATGACGTAGGATGTGCTGCAACGGAGAAAACAAAACAAAACTGGATCGGCCCGTGGATCTGTTAATTTTTCCGATCCCCAATCCAGCTGTTTTGTCAATATCGGGGCCAATATCCGATCTTAATATCGGATCAGTGCACCCCAACGCAAATATTGTCGAAACGATGCTGAGGAAGACAAAGAAAAAAAAGATCATTTTTGCCCGTCTGGACGGCCCCTTGATCTAATCATTGCCAATGCCATCCTGAGGATATCTGACGAAGGATTTGCCAATCCTGCACTAGGTGGCGCTCTGGTGGCAGTCTAATTAAATATTTGGCACTGTGTCCACACCATAATACTTATGTGAATGACATTCATAGGGGTGGTAAAGACTGGCCCCTGTAACTCACACACCAAAAATGACCAGCAGGTGGTGCTATTTTCAATGCAAAAGCGTTTTTGGCTAATAACTCCCACATAATATGTAGCAAATTGTTAAGCCTTATATCTGCCTGTTTCCTAAATTTAGCTGAATTGTGTGATATAGGCCACAACTTTTGTGGTAACTTTCCATTCGAAAAATCGCAACAATTAAAAAACTTACTTTTTCTAATCCCTCCAAGGCGATTTGACCAATTTGCACCAAACTATGCATGGAGCATCTGGGGACCCTCCTGACAGGAAGGTCAAAATATAGAACAACTACTTCCTGCATATTGTGTTCAAAACAGACAGTCTTTCATATCTTGACCAAATACAGTCCCATTACCAAAACACATTTGCTACTTGTGTTGCATGGCCCGATAAGGGTTTGTGCAAAATTTGGTGCAAATCAGCCAATAGGTGGCACTCTGGTGGCAGTCTTATTACTGTGAATGGAATTAAATGGGGAAATCTTTAAATCCTCATCAACTTTCAAGCTCTTCCTGTCCCTCAAACTTTGAGCTAGAGACACCATTCCAACTTTTAAAGAGTCATAAGACCTTGAACTATTTGGCATGTATTCAGTTTTTTAAAATCTTTTACAGTTTCAAAATCATCACAGTTTTAGTTTTAAGGATTTTTAGCTCATCCTCTGATTTTATAATGGGTGTGTATTGCATGAGCTAGAGTACGTGACATTATCGCTAAAGTGGAGAGCAGCTGGAAAAACTGGGGGAAAATTCTCTTCAGCTTGATTTGGATCCCACATCTTTTACTTCACATAGACAATATTTACATAGAAGTGTAGGAAATCTTGTTGGCTTTCAGCTGATGTCTGTCTTATTTCAGATGTAGGACTTACACTGTAGAAGCCCTGGAGCGACAAGCACTCCAGCAACTCCCCTATAAGCCGCAATGTTAATTTTGAGCCAAAATTTCTGCAGTAGAGCAGACAGTACCTGTTTTGTCTCTCGTTGGTTCTGCTACTGCTCCAGCGTACAGCCGGAGAAACTGTTCACCTTTTTAAGCTCTTTCAGCCCTCTTAGTTTTCAGGTTCACTGCCTGAATATGCATACATTATTTCATCCCAGCGAGAGCAAGCCACCAAATTATAAATGGAACGACTTCCTCAATGGAAGGTCTTGCATTAACAAGCCCCGACAACAGCAAGCCCCGACGCGTGTAGACTGCGAGGGCCCGTTCATTGCTGTTTGCAGCTTTAATTATCCTTGTTTTCTTTCTGGCTCGGTCCAGTTCTTTCTCTTTTTTCTTCTGCTTAACTTCGTCAGTCTTCTTATTTCTTCTCTTTGAAGTGGGCAATAATAATAATAATAATAGATTTAATTTATATAGCGCCTTTCATGGTACCCAAGCACACTTGACAAAGTGGAATAAACATATATGAAAACAAACAAAGCAAAGATATTAGCATAAATGGAGCGCCCGTCAGTCAGCACGGAGGGAACAGCCGCACCACCGTCAACACCGCCACCAGCACTGCAGGGAACAGCACCCTCCGTCCAGAAGCGAACTTGCGTCTGGAGGTCCCATGCACACAGCGGGGGCGACACAGGAGACCCAGAGATCCAGTCCCAGTGACAGAGCCCAGGGCGAAGAGACAGCAGAAGTCCAGGAGCTCCCGATCTGAACACCTGAAGACGCCACCAGCAACGGTGGAGCATCGACCATCCAACATCACCGCGAGCCGGGGAGACCACAGCAGCAGCGGAGAGCCAGTTGGTGAACAACCCAGAGGCCATGGCAGATGGAGGACCAGCAGAGCAATGACGGACATCCCACAGAGCATCGAGTACGTCTGCTTTAAAGTTAGCGTTGCTATGCTAACTGCTGATTGGTGAGGCTAACAGCGGACCAACGGGGCTAACAGCTGATGAGTGGAGAAAGATGAGTCCATGGAGCCAGTTCTTCAGGTATGCAGGATTCAAAGGTAGCACAGCCTCAGAACTTGCAAAAACAACTTGGCTTTCTTCTTTTGGCAGAAAAAAGCTGTATTGTCATGGATCGAGAAGCGGCGATCACGCCAGCGTCCACTCATTTTTCGACTCAGTTGTTTTTGTCTGTTCTCCACCATTGTTTCCAGTATGAGCTTGAATGTATCTGACCAGGTAAGAGCAGGCACTGCGCCTGCGCGGAGGGGGCCGCCAGCAGCATATCCAGGAGAATGATTGACACTTCTCAGACACTCCCCCTGGCTCTGATTGGTTGTTTTGATCTGGGAGCGGTGGATTCTTGCAAAATTAGGGCCACTGGGTGAACCAGAGACAGTATTTCATTGTTAGGAAGGCTCTATTCTATTGTTGTTATTCCATATTGTATACAGTGCTTTATTGTTTCTTATTGCCTCAATATTTGCCCTTATTTTTTCATTTTTTATTGTATTTGTACTGAATGTACGTCCTGCTATGATGACCAAATTTCCCCTCTGGGATTAATAAAGTTATCTATCTATCTATCTATCTATCTATCTATCTATCTATCTATCTTCTAATCTAATGACATTGGATTTTTACATTTTTATCTTGCTCTAGAAAATATAACAAAAAAATAGTTACAGACTACAGCTTTAAAAGGACTGCTGGGCCTTGGCGAACGTTTGCACTCTGAATCCCACCTTAAATCACCACACTAAAAGCTTAAAATGGTCCTCATGCACCACAGCATGAAACGAGTGCTGCGTATGCTAAAAGGTGCTAAAGGTGTGTTTAGGATTAATGGGATTGGGAAGCCACCCATACGTCAAATGAGAAATAATGCTGTATACCACACCTTTATTTAACATCTGCAACAACATCTGCCCAGATCTTTAGCTAATACCGGATGACAGACTGATGTCTGCAGAGCTAACAGTAAATGCTGCTGTGCTTTGTTCCCGTCTATCTTGAGAAATACTGCAGTTAAGTTTGTTTCTACATGAGATTCCTGTCTCATCATTAATGCCACTATTAGCAACATCACAACACATTTTTTAACTATCCAGATAGCTTTAAAAATTTTTCATATGAAGAGACATCCCTTCAATTAAAGTACAAACCAAAATGTAGCAATTAAACTAAACAATACTCATGTGCAAATATGTCTAAAATTGGCCATAGAGATTTTCAAAAGCATAATTTATTTAATGTGCGTATTCCACAAATTTTGATATCCACTTATTATTTATGTTGTTGTTATATAAAGTCTTTAGACATACAATTAATTGGCAGAATACCTTTGTTTATGTAAAATCAGTTATATGTATGTGTATGTTATATTTAAAGTTTGTCTGAGTCCAACTGTTAAGAAGTACACAAAATGCATTAAAAACTAACCCAAATAGATTTATTCTTCAGATTTGTCGAGGCATCGAAACATCTAAAAAATACAGTCCCTGAGAAAAGAGATTCTGGTTGCAGGTGAACTCCCAGCACAACGAGAGGAATGAGGTATATCTAAAGACAACAAGGTAAGAGATGATGGAGTAGTAAATGACAACAGGGGAAAACATCACTGCTTAAGGAAATTAAAAAGTATTTAAAAAAGAATGAATTAAAAAAACATCACACAATTATTTGCAGTGTCAGAAACCAAAGCCAAGAACAAAGCCCAGCACCAGAGCAGCAATTGTGTGTTTGTGTTTTTATCTCCCTTTATGACAAGAAATAAAGTAGAGCACAACAAGTTTCTTAAATCGGAATGTGAACAAT
>CAEMYA010000177.1:7372727-7382962 GCA_903131615.1 Diplodus sargus | reverse complement strand
CTCATTGACCAGTACCCTCTTAGTAATCAACAGTACATCCAGTGACACAAACTCTTTGGCAGGAGTTTTATCAGTAGTATATCCTTAAAAATGACCTTCACTGCTGCCTTTCACTGCAGCTTCATCAAATCCGATGTCACCTTCTCTGTCAGTCAGCAGCATGTAGCAGCACTGACTCTCCGGCCTTAAAGTGCCCTGGTTGCCGTGGCTGTAACCGTGACGACCATGGCCATGGTGTGGCCACAGATGACCTTGTCATGACACCTACGTAACCCACATGCCACGTTTGGAGTGAAAGTTGTGGTAAAAGTTCCTCAGGAAGATCCTCTCCACATCCAGTCCCCCCTCGAGGATCCTGGAGCAGAAAGCAGAGGAGAGTTTGTTAAGTTACTTTAAATGTGTTAGCTTTAAGGCAGCGTGTTCTAAACTGCAAACTGCCACAATACTGAAATTAAATGAAAAATTAGGCTTACGTAATACGTAGGCTTATGTAATATTTATTATTCTTGTTTCTACAGTTGAATGTTGGAGCCATTTTTTACAATCATTGCTGAAAGGGTACACTTTCTCTGTGCTTATTGGTGATCTAATTTGTGACATCACGAAAAATGTGCAACCAACCAGTTCACCTACACTGAGAATGAAGTTTACAGTGAAGTACGAGGCATCTTATGTCTAGTGATTACACTTGTGAAATCAAAAGTATTTGCATATTCATAAATTCAGGAAGGGAAAGCAGCTTCTTTAAAGATTTTCTCGACATAAACCACGTCAGACACACATTAGAGACTTGTGTGGACAGTAAATGTGGGCTACTTGAGTAAATGCAGTTAATTTGTTCTGTCTCTGTGTTTGGTCTCTACCAAATCCAGAGGGAAATTTTCATTTCTTGAGATAATGAATGCTCTATTATGTTCACCAGCTACACTAGCTATAGTAGTAGTGTGCAGAGGGTTTTTAGAGTTTTTGCACTTGAACAGCTGCCTTCCTCTGGTGGAAACTACACTATGGGAGCGGTGAGCGTGAACACACAACCATTAAGCTCAGACAGGACAGCTAAAAAATGAGCTGTGGATTTGGGTGATAATTCTCTGTAGGTTCTTTTCTACAAGCGACCCCTTTCACTTCGTCAATTCCTTTAATTTTTCATCATCTAAATCAACATCGTGCACTGATTCAATTTTTAATTTCACCTCTCATTTGCTTGAAGTAAGATATTCAACAGCTATTCTCAAGAAACGAATGTGACGCAAAGAGCTGTCATCACTGGTCCGAGCTCTGGCGTATTTAACAGCATGTTTGTGCCTATTTGGTTTTGTTTTGCTGTGTTTGAAAGCTCCACGCTAGTGCGCAGGTGATGTAAATGTTGCCGGATGCTTTCGATACACTGTGTTGCAATGTTGGTTTAATGTACCATAAAATAAACCATTGGCTGTTTCTAAAGAACAACCGCTTGAGTTTATTTTAACAAACATAAAATCAAACAGTAGTATACTCTAACACCATCTCTGACTTTATCATCAGTCTGCCATGTTGAATGCCTTCCAGCAGTTATTTTGCAGTGTTTCTCTCGCTTCTCTCAGACAATTATTCAAAACGCCGTAAAAAAGGAATGTGCTCGAACCTGTAACATTGGTCAAATGCAAATACATCTATTTTGAAATGCCCTGTACAGTACAGCCAGACTTAAAATAGCCTGTGGATTTTCCATATTTGCACCGTTAAAACACCATATTTACATATTACATATTTATATATTACATATACATTACTGTATCAAAAGATATTGTCATGCTGCATGCTCACTCGACTCAACTAACCATGCACTGGACTACATCCATCTGTTGGTTTGTTCACGTCGCATTCATCCGCTAGTCAGTGAATTTAAGTGGAGCTTGGAAACATGACATCGAAGACATTCATTTTGCGATCTTAACAATTCCTCTACAAAGTAGATTTTGGACTTCATCAAGATGAATCGTGATCTAAAATTGTCATACACATAACTACCCACCACTACCCAAATATAGTGCCATGTCTTCTGTTAAAAATTATTTATTGTCAAGCCTCTCATTCAAACTGTATCTTCTACTGTTGGTGCAGAAATGTGTTGGATCCTCTTTTATGGCAGAAGCTAAAAACAGGCTTTTTACACCTTTTTCTATACATTTAAATGCAAAACAAAAGAAAATGCAAGGAACAGACAGAACAATTATGAGCAACAAATAAGTCTAAATCTATTAGAAGCACACCTGTCAAGGAGCTCCCAGTCTTCTCCTCCCCAGGTGTCTTTGTATTCCTTGGTGTTCATTCCTCCCACTGCCTCCAGATCTGATTTATAGATCCCCAGCAGGCCAAAGCCATTGACCTCCCAGAAACCTGACACACAGATGGTCACATTTTTAATGCAATAGACATACATGCAGACATACAATGCCACATGCAATGAAACTCCTCCTGTGAATGTAGTTTTTTTGAGTGGCTACAATTATCTTATTTATCTTTATGTTGCTTGTTTGTGCTTCACAAGCCGACTAGGACACACAATACATGTCTTACCATAAACACTGCTTTTGTTTTAGAGATCTCGAATTAGGGATAGGACATTGCACACCCAGGTTTCACTGAAACAGGTGCAGCTGGTAAGGCTGATTTTTTGCACGTGTGCCCTTAGGCCAAACACTGGTAATTCAACATGTCACAGCAAGATAAACAGCTGAAGATATGAGCTTGGAGGTTGCTGTGTGGACTCCCTTAAGTGGCAAAGAAGCAGTGGAAGAGTAGGCTTAAACTAAAGATGGGCATATTTACCTCTGGCATCATATGGCGCAGCCCCACAGTCCAATCTCATGACTACTGGAGCAAAGGCCATGTATCCCTCCACACAGTGCGTCCTGATGGCATCAATAATGTTGGAGGGGAAGTGGAGGTGGAGGTCACAGAGAAACACAATGCTGTGTTTATCCTGACGGAGAATTAAGATGGAAAGAGATATTTATTATTACGGTCTTTTCACTTCATCTTGTGCGTTACAGCAGAGTGATGCTACGATACTCACCTTTATGAGGTCAACACCTGCTTGCAGCCCAGCAGAGCGCTCAAAGTTTCCGCTCAGCTTCAAGTAGTCGTACCTGATCAATTCCACAGGCATAATGTTATAATACATCGTATCGTACAAAGAGTGTCACAGGTTTGGATTCAGTAAAGCACGTTAACACGTACCTGTGCAGTGAGGACTTCTCAAGAGCCTTCTTCACGTCCATGTCGGAGCTGCTGTAGTCAGTGATGATGAGATTGAAGTTGGTGTCCTGAGTCTCTTTGAACAATCGTTCCATTTGAGTGATCAGCTGCTGCACCCAGCGAGCCTGATTTTTCACTGAGGGGGACACACAGACAAATGACCAGTTATTTAGGGAATGCCTACACTGAAAAAAAGGCATAACAAGGTCTGTCTTTTTAAAATTCTGTATTACTCATAACTGCAGTCACAATCAGCATGCTTAGATTGAATTGAACACTTGTGCAATGAGACGATGGAATCTACAGGGTGGCAACTTGCGAGCCTTCCTTTTAAAAGATCCCCTCTCGACATGTATTCATTTTCTGATGTGTGTGTGACATGGTTTTTACAGTAAGTACAGCATAATTACCACATTTAAAACCTTAAATTGGCACCCCCATTAAAAAAGGCAAAAATATATGAATGTGCAGATACTTTACATTTCACAAGTTTAACAGTGATTTTAAGATTTCTCTGTCTTTGAAGTGGAAATCAGATTTTCATAGTGTGCAGAGAACCCTAACGAAAAAACAGCTTTCGAGTGTCAAACTCATGTCGTAGATACATGATTCAACGCAGTGAAGCTCAAACGTTCAGCAGTCGGAACGAGATGAAAACCACATATTTGACTAAAGGGGTTGCTTTAACATTTCACTTTTAAGATCTCTTCCCAGGGAAGTTGGCCTTATGCCGTGTTCCAGTGAACGTCCGAGGTCGGGATTTCCTCATGGAAACTTCCGTCTTCCGGCTCCAGGTGCAAGACACTAAAGGCTCACAAAAAATTTGACTGACCACAACAAAATGATGACTCTTTGGTAATTTAACACTCAGCAGTGCAGCCTCCTTGCACTGTAAACAAAATAAAGGAGGAAAAACAACACGTGAGGTGTCAGACACTGTTTTACATTCTATTTTACCGCACTTTTATACGTGGAAACGTATCTAAACATTTCATTCACATTCACACAAATACTGCGGTCTACAAATACACCCTAAATATACCCGCACATAGGTGCTGTGTTTGTTTAGTGACATCAGACAACAGCTTCCTCGTGAAGTTGAGGTAGATGAATGTGAATTTTTACAAGTAGGAATTCCAACTTCGAGTGGCGTTCCATTGTACTTTGTCTAGTGGGTCGGAAAGTTTCAAATTCCGAGATGTCTGGAACAACAAGAAGTCCGGTGAGATCTGAATCTTTATACAGCTTCAAATCTGACTCACGACTGAGGCCTCTCTTGTTTGATTTAGTGAATTGACAAGAATTGTTGTGGTTAGGACATGCCTATTAATTCAAGATATTGGGGTTAATCTCACGTTTTTAAAAAATGCTTCGCACTCCATTGCTTTGTGGTTGTGAATGCTTGTCATCAAGTAAGTTATGTGCAATGTTGTGTGTCCCTTTACAATGAGTGTTTTTGTGAATAGCAAAAAGTCAATTACAGGAGCAAATGTACACAAATGAAGACACAAAAGGTTGGTGAATGTATTGGGTGTAATAAGCCAACTAAAGATGGGTGTACCTGGTACTATGATATGAACTGTAGCAGCTGGATTCCACTGGAAGCCCACAGGGTTACAGAGCAAAGGTTGAGGTTTCAGCTCCTTGACAGTTGCGTCCCTGCGGCGACGCCTGCTGCTGGGGTTCAGAGTGTAGATGTAGTGCGACAGGCGCAGCAGCTTCCCGCTCGCATCCATTACCTCCAGCTCCAGGAGGTAGCGGCTGCCCCTCACCTCGTCCACACGTTTCACCACATTAATCACATGCACCAATCTGAACAGCCTGCAAGAACAGAGAGAATAAAAAAACATTTTGAAATGTGTTGCAAGCCAATACTGCAATCTCTGATGATTGTACTCGTTGTTTAATTACACTGGAGCTGTGGTTTATGAAGAGATGTCAAATGCTGATTCAAAAAAATACCACAATACGTTAAAAAACTAGAATTACCGCATGGCAGATGTATGATATTTATATTAAGTATTATATGCATCGAAGACTTTATCTTAACGTATCCATTAATGGACTAAACGTTGCAGCTCTAGATATATGTGACATGTTAGAAGGATTGCAGGTAGTAATACATGATCTTAACTAGAGGAATTCAAGGGAAAAATTTGGGTAAAATCTTTGACAAATTTTCATCTTTTATTTGAACTAAATGTCTTATAATGGAAACAAAAAACATTGAAATGATGCAGATCCCAACAATACTCACCCAGGGTGCTTTTCCTCGAGTTTGACCATGAAAGCCTTGACCAGAGGCAGAGCCTCACTGGAGGGGAGCTGCACGTTGCCCACCAAATTGCATCCAAAGTTCACCTGATCCGATCGCAGCGCCTGAGGGTCCTGGTAGCTGACCTGGAAGGTATCGTTCCAATTTATCCCTGGCAGAGCACTTTTTTTTTCTTCTTCTGACCGCTTTTTCCTCATTTTGCCTCTCGTCGCTGTGGGGCTGCTCATTTCTAGATCAAGTTGTAGAGGCATGTTCTTCTGTATCTCCCTTTTCCGAAGGTGTTTTCTGGTATATGTATCTGGAAAAAGGGGTTTATTTCTCAGGCCTGGCCAGACTTCTTTTTGATCGGCTTCAGCGTCAAACTCTTCCTCATCATTCAGCACTGATTTTCTTCTTCGGAAACCAAAATCCTCCTCGTCATCAAACACCGATCTCCGCCTCTGGAAGCCAAAATCTTTCTTGTCATCAAACACTGATTTTCTCCTCCGGACAGGAAATTCTTTCTTCTCATCTAACACGGATTTTCTCCTTCGGACAGGAACATGTTCTGTCTGATCTAACACAGATTTTTTCCTCCGGACAGGAAAATCTTCCTTGTAATCTGACACCGATTTTCTCCTCCTGACAACATGATCTTTTGCATCATTCAGCACTGATTTTGTTCCCGTTAAATCAGAATCTTCTTCCTTATCTTGCAGTGGTTTCACAAAATCTGACATTCACCAGAGAGAGAGACAGAAAAAGAGAGTATAACAGACAATACTACTAAAATACTACTTTTTGTTTGGCAAAGAAAAGGGGATTACAAACACCTGTGGTACTTTTTTCCTCAGGACCGTCTGGTATCAGGTATTTAGAGAAACCATTCCTGCAGACAAGAGGAAAAAAAGAGGACAGTAAATTATGCAAAGATTCAGCTTGATGTTACTTTATGATCACGGATTAGATGTGACTGACAAAAAGACACTTTCTTCTTTTGCTAAAAGATTCTCAGTCTCTGTCCTACTGTGTGACTTTTTATTGATTACGGACGCTCACGTCTTCATGACACTGGGGTGCTCCGGGTAGAAGCAGTTTTCGTCTGACTCCATGTGTGTAAGTCGGGTGTGGTCATTGGGGTAGATGTAGGACAAGCGGACCTGGGGAGATGAAATGGCATGCTGTTCAAGCTATGAGAGTTTACTAATATACCATGGGAAATTGTATAATAAATGATACTACCAAAAAATTAAAACGCACATGTAATATTCATTAACAATTTACAATAATTATTGTATAATGGTTGTAGCAGGCGGTAAACTTGAACACAAAAAATAGATCAAAGCTGCCACATCAAATACAGTCAACAACAGCACAGAAATGACGAGGGAGAGAATTTTTTCCCAGACTTCCTTATAAAATCACTCAATTGTGGAAATTGTTGATTTAGGAGAAACTTTATAAACTTTGTATAATGCTCACTATGACAAATTCTTAATCATTTGTGCCATCTGGTAAATTCGGCATATGTTAGACATTCGGTTATTTTTTTTTTCTTTGTGCAAATACTGTCATGTCCGTCTATCCCCAGTGATATATGTGTTTATGTGTACATAAAGAGGGGAAGTGAAATCCAATCACAAGTGGTCACTAGAGATGCATGTCAACACGCCTGATGCCAAGGATGCATGTTGATGCCGAGAATAAACAGCAGCAGTTTACGTTAATGCAGCGCAGTGAGGACACACATGTTTCATAGAGGAGACAAGCTTATATATGACACAGATCTGCTCAGTTTGTGAGTGACAGCAGAGCCGTCAGTCTTCAGTGTGGTTAAAACTGATTGATAAACCACAGAACTTCAGGGTTCATGATCAAAGAAAGATTTCACATCCTGTGGGCACTTCTGTTCATACTCGCTCGCTCCCTCTCCCATGCATCACTCTTATCATGGTTGATGATGGTTTTTATAATGCCTCATTTCGTTCACTCCCTCATTCCCATGTCCATGTTCTGCATGTGTTTTCATTTTCAGACGTAAATCAGATTCCAGAATTGATGTAAAGAAAGGTTCATACGTGAATCAAATACAAATTTAAATATTTCTGAATTTAAAGAATAATTTCAGGTTTTTTCGGGATTTATTTTATTTGCTTTCTTGCCTCGCGTCAGATGAGAAGAGCTACATGAAGCTATACTAAATGCTAGTATATTGTAAGCAACAAAAGTCCAGTTGCATACGATATAGCACAGTATTACGATGACCGGTATGACTGATAACCTCCATCAACATATATGAAGCTATACTTGTCTATGCTGTTGGGTTGTGTATGGGGTTGCTTGGCAACCAGCAAAGACTCCAGGAAGTGACCACAAAGTGACATATGAGACTTTGGAACAATAGGCTGCAGGATCAGCTGAGATAAATCAGAAGGCCGTGAAAGCTTCCTGTATCACTTTACGGGAACATAAACAAGAAAACAAAAGCTTCTTGGTGTGTGTGTGTTTTGTTTTTTTTTGCTCCCACACTGGATCAAGAGCTGTAACGTGTGAACAATGATCTCTAAAGAATAAAGTGATCTGCAGAGAAATAAGCTACCTAAATACATACAATCTGAATTCCTTGGTAGCGGGGCACATGTACGCCTTTGAGCGTGTAGCTGGGTTCGTACGAGCAATCGGGCAGAACACCTTTCAGGAAATTGCTGCTGACCAAAGGCACTGCAAATAACAAACACAATGATTTGAGTTGAGGTTACTGTGTGCATTCAGCAGGAGGAAACAAGTTGCGCAACAGTTGCAACGTAGACAGTAAGAAGTGAGTGATTTATCTGCTGCGTGGCACGGAAGCAGAACAACAGAGAGACGTCTCTTACCTCGGTAGAAAGTGTCACGAGGGTCTTCCCTCAACATGTCTGCTGTTGCACCGGGCTGTTTTGAGGGGATGTGTTGGTGGCTTGCAGTCGTCTGTGGTATAGTGGACACATCAGACGGTAACAAGCCAGACTCACCTGTGGCGTAAGAAAAACACAAGTGATCTTCGTTAATTGTGCAACAAAAAAAACACTGACTTAATTTGCAGTTATGAGCATCCTAACAGAGTAATAAAATGCAGACAGGCCTGTGAAACACTGTGAGCTGGAGAGTAATAAAGATTTACTGAGGCTGCAGAAATGATGTGTGTTTTTTCTGTACTTACGAGCATAGAGGGAGATGTGACTGGAATCAATAACCATGAACCCAAACTCTTTGTTCAGGAGCTTCCACTGTGGGAAAACAAATGCAATGAACTGCACAGCTCTTCCACATTATTACCCACATTGCACATGAAGGAGAAGACATTTTATATGACTGTCCAACTACATACCGCCACCTCCACATGGCCAATCCCTTTGTCGTCTTGAACATAGAGAACTTCAAAAAAGTACCTCCTCTGAGAAGACAGCCTGTCAGACAACAAAATAAAGAGTTCAGTCATGTAGCTGTGTAGGTCTTGGTTAGCTTTGCTGTTGCAGCTCAGATACAGATCTGTGCATCAGTCTCCTTCCTCTGGGTGCTGATTAAGCAGATATCATTATTTCTTTTCTCTAATAATTCAGGATAATTGTGGGGTACTGCACACATTTTAAAACAAGTTAGTTGTTTTCTGAATGTATTCCTGCAAATTTAACCCCATAAAAGTGTTGAGGTGAAATCTGTGGTAACATATGTAAGCGACCCTTCAATATCACTTCCTTTTTTTAAAATGTCGTATGTTACTGAATCTTTTCAGCCCCATGTCGGACAGAAGTCGGGGGAAGTTTCGAAGTCCACAAAACATTCTTCTGGAGCTTCACGGCAAAATAGCACTGCAGTATTAGTTGTGCTTGTTTTAAAACTTGTTTACTTGGATTATGTCTGGTTGTTCATTTGGGTTTACTACAAGCCAGAACACCCTGCAAACTAAATGTTGATCTTAAATGTTGATGTTTAGATTTTCAGTTGCTGGCTAACGTGGCTAGCTGTCCCACACTGTGTCACGTACTACATCCCCTACCTGCTAAGTTACAGTAAAGGACGCCCACACAGTGTGTCAAAGTTTCCAACACGTCAGCAGTAATGCTATGAAACTCTTTTAAAAGTGGTCTTATTTTTTTCCATGTTGTAACAGCAGTGTAGAGTTTTTACTGTATCAACCACATTAGTTTGGATTTCCAGAAGGGCACATAGATGTTGACATGACTGTTGTAACCATGACATAAAACTGTGTCATCTCAGCTAGATGTGAGTTAGCATTTATGCACCTGCACCATTGTCTTGAAGACAATGAGTCATGAGGGGTTTATTTTATTAAACGCTTGATATAAAGTTTTTTGTTTGCACAAGCTTAAGAGAGCGTTTTCTTTGATGACATAAATTCAATCACTTGATACCCCCCCCTCGTGATTTTTTAAGTAGATTAGGCGGTCGGGGACAGCCCCTCATAACAATACGGTACTGTATCTCCATCTAGCTCTTCATTTAACAGTGAAATGAAGCCTGGTGTCAACTCACATAATTGGTCCAGAGGTCTGACTGGCATACTTGTCAAACTCCCCCGGGACTGCCCACTCTGTGCCGGTCTAGAGGTGGAAAACCCACATGTAAATAAACATACACAAAGGTGATACTATGACATGTTGATGAATGTTAGAGGAAAAATGAGGATATGGCCCCAAACTATTTACATACCTTTCCAACCCATGCCAATAACTTCACGTTG
>CAEMYA010000177.1:7362173-7372617 GCA_903131615.1 Diplodus sargus | reverse complement strand
CAGAGGATCAGCCATGATGTTTACTCAAAGTGAGACAACATTAGGATCTAGCACATGGATGTAGAATGCACCTCGGAGTGAAAACCAAGCGTGTGTTTGCCTGCGCTCGCGTCGGAGTGTGTTCAGAGAAGTCTTTGCCACATAAAAACACTCGGCTGCACAATTACAGCATTATCCTTCAAGAGCTACTCATGAGAAGGGGATAAATGATAACTGCATGTGATAGACGATCTTGATAACGCTGTCCTCTGGTGTAGTTGAGAAAAAAGTTGACGGCAAAAATCAGATATCCTCATCTAAGTGTCTTGAATGTGTAAAAGGCTTCACTGATTTCTGTAAGAGTTTGAAGTACGTACCTTTATTTCTTCATCTTAACCCATCTCATTGATCGTATGTTTTATGTAATGTTGAGAAATACAGACTGACAGTGGGAGTGATTTCTTGTGTATTTGACTTTTTGCGGATCTTTGTGGTCATCCTGTAGCGTCTGTGAGCTGCCCTTGTCACAAATGAACAGGAAGTGGAATTTGTCATTGTGAAGTGTTCAGTTGAGTGAATAAATAAGGGGAGGGTCGTAGCAATTGTTATGGTTATAACAGCAATAAAGTTGACACTAAAATTAAAATAACAAAGACTCAGTTTAGTAAGTAAAATGGCTGAATCGCCGTGACCACGCTAGAGCTGCAAGGATAATACGAGCAAAAGAACGCAGTTAAAAGATAGCTGCCTAAGCCTAATATTTCCAAAAGGAGATAAGATAATGTGAAAACAAGAGAGTTTGAATACAGTGGGAAGATTGATATGAAGCGAAACTGAACTGAAATCTGAATAAGTGCCCAAAGTTAATATTTGCAAAACAAAGTTAAGAAAATATGAAAACAAAAAGAGTTTGAATTCAGCTATGGTCACTGAGAAGCAGCAGAACTGGTTTAAATTAAGTAAACATCTGCTTCTCAGCTCCTTTAAAACAACGGCTCACTTCCCAAAGCACTCTCATGTCTCTGAGAACAGAACTACAGATGCCACACCAGTACAAACTGTGAACCGGACTTGGGGAACCAGAAAGCCTGCAGGCAGCAGCGTGAGGCTGTAAATAGACACAGTAGCGTTGCTTGAGCAAAATGCTAATATCAGCATGATAACACACTTTACAACCGCCGCGTCATCATCCAACATGTTTTGTATCGTTTACTGTCAGCATGTAATGGTAAACTATGTTGAAATTTCACACATGTGTGATGTTTACTATCTTAGTTGAGTGTGTGAGCTTTAAATGTAGCGCACTGAAGTTGTTATTTCATGTGTCCTGTTGATTTTACAGTATGAGTGTGCCCAGCTAAAGTAATTTAGATATTGCTTAAGTTAATTGACATCTTTATTTTTTACAGCGTTTAACTAATACGGTCCACATACTTACTGTACCATTTATAAAGCGAGTGCTATCCCTTTAAGAGTGACAGGTGACTATGTGCAGACTGAAAGAAAAAAAAAAGAAGTGCTTGTGTTCAACTTTACATTAATAAAAGTAAAAAAAAAAAAACAATAATAAAAGTTAATAAAAGTAGCAAAAAAAGGAAGAAAGATGTTTTTGGCAGTTCATTTTTGGGGGGGCAACATAAGTTGTTTTTGTTTTAGTATTTAGTCATAAACCAAAGTGGTGAACCGATGGAGATGTTCACTGGATGACTTGGCTAAAGTCTAGAGCTTCAGAATGACCACAGTTATAATAAGCTTGAATGTTTGTACAAAGTTTCATGGCAACCCATCTGAGATAATGGAGACATTTCACTCAAAAATACTGATATCAGCCTTATTTTAGTCTGGACCAAAGTGGTGGTCCAACTGGCACTGCCATACTGAAGCGTGAGTGACTCACATGAGGATACAGAGGGAAGTGCCCGTTCTTGCGGAGGGCGACTGTAGAAGTGCCACACCAGTCTTCAAAGGCGTGCAGATTAGCCCGTCCCTTAAACTGCAGGAGGAGGAAAGAGAGAACAAGGATGATGCTGGGAACAACCCCGGTGTTTGTGTTGCAGTCAGTCAGCTTGATACTATTTTTTTTACTGATTTAAAAGACAAACATAACTTGATTATCAGTGCCCAAGTGGTTTAGACTGCCAATACTTTGGAGGATATTCACAGCTTGTCTATTGCTTGACCCAGGGGTGTTGTTTCATGGGGAGCCATACAATTTAAATGTGGTAACATGCAGATAGTGGAATGGGAGGATAATTTGACTGAAATAGGGAAATTAAGTCACACTGCCTCCAGGGGATGTTCCTTCAGATAAAAATATGTACAGCTGTCAATGGCAAGAGAAGTTGTTTTTTTATCCAGTTTGATTCATGCTCTGATTTACACGTAGAACGTTTGTCTATTCTAAAGGTCATTTTGCAAGTCAAGGAAGTCTTGTTTGTTGATAAAGAGAGTGCCATTTAGTTTTTTTTGTGAAACTGCTCAGTAAACTACATCCCTCGTCTTGTGCAATATATGTTACCAACACGCCAATCACCTTGGCACAGCAGAGTATTAAGAGAGGTTCAAATAATGACGTGTCTGGCTATGATGAGAGCTGCAGTCAAGTGTTGAACAAGACACGTCGCACAGTTTTTGGGTGTTGGTAGTCCACTGGTACGGGAGGAACTTTGCCTTTATATAGTCTGTCATTTACAGGCTTATTCACAAAGCGCTCATCCTATGAGTCTGACCAAACCGCAGGTTCTATTTACTAATATATACCCCTCCTGTTGTGTACAGACATGTCTCGCTTAAAGAGCCCGTTTACAGCATGATTTGTCTCTTGCCTATAGTTGTATCTGGCCATGTAGATAGTTTTGGTTCAACAGAACAGACTTTTAAGGAGGTTTCTTTTGGAACAACTACCTACCAAAGAAATAGGCAAAGAGGTTGTCTTATCTGATCTGTCCTTGCTGATTGCATCACAGTAGGCAAATGATGCAGGAAAGAGTCAACGCTTCAGGCAAGGGCTGCCCGATAAATCTAATTTTCATTGTCATGGCAATATGAACATGTGCGATAAACACATCGCAAAAGACTTTTTGTGTATATGCCCCATGCATGCACCTTGTGCATGCCGACATTTAGCCTATCAGACGGAAATTAATCAGCATCAGTTTGGTGGTGGGGCAACTCCAGGAAATCGTAGGACGAAAGTGTGCACCCTTGATCAGGCTACTAAACAGTTAAGGAAATGAATTACTGGATGTTTTTAACTCCGACGTGAACGGGTCAGAGAGCTGTGTGTCGGGCGGGTGTGTGCGTATATGCTGTGTGTGTGCATATGCGCTGCCCACAATTATTGTCGGTGTTGCCCCGTCACACCGCTATATGGACTTATTTTGGATTCGGGAGAGAGCCGACGTGTTACAAACACAGGTACCACCTGCAATACAACCATAAAGACCTTCACAAACAATTCAAAACTAACGTTAGCGATCATTAACTGTATCGTTAATAATATGCAACTTCAATATTTGTTTATTTATCTCAAGTTATATCGTCTTCAGGTGTTCGTGCCACATACTCTGCCGTCATCAGCATACGGTTAAATGATTAGCATGACCCATGTGCTGAGGTTCAGGCAAAAGGTTATAAAATAATCACTCAAGCATTTCACAGGGCTTTTTTTGCTTGTAATGATTTAACAAACACATGATCCAAGTCCACTTGACTGGGTCCAGCTCAACCTTATTTTATGTCAGCTGTGGTTCTGCTTCGGCAGCCTTTACTCTTTAAAGCACATTTAGTTATAGGAATAAGCAATATGTATAAAATCGTCTTTACATTGTAATATTCATACGAACCACCGAGAGCTGCAGTGATTAGTTGACCGACAGAAAATCAACAGGCCACTTTTTTTAATCTTGATAATCAGTGATTGTAAACTTTCAAACAAATGAGTCACATATCCCTTGATTACAGTTTCTCAATGATTAGGAATTTCTGATTTGTCTTTACCTTACAGGATTCTACGTTTGGGTTGCTAGAATAACCAAAAGAGACTGAGAACTAATACTTCTTTTTGGCTTATTTAGTGCATGAAATAGCTGAAAGGAACAAATCAAGTACATCCAATACTGTAATAAAATAGCAGTTTGGGAGATATTGCAGGGAAACATGGCCTGGCATAAACAGCCATTTCCAAAATCAATGATGGTAATTAAAATGTAGGTGTAGCACTTTGTCAGTTTGTGAGACAACAGGTTAGACAGTCTTATTTGGAGGGCAAGCATCATCCAACCAATAACTAAGAGGGCACACCAGAACAAACGTGATCCCTGGGAATATTACAGTGCTTATGTACAGCTTGATTACACTGGTCTGTAGAGCCAGACACAGTAACAGCTTCCCCTAAACATGTAATATGAGGTGGAAGCAACTGGCCAAAGCACAGTGCTGCTTAATATAGTGGAAATACGATAACTCTTATACGTTACGTCAGAGGCTGCTGAAGCAGACCCTGCTGCAGGAAATATAGTGTACACATACACATATGCACTGTGGTGGGAAGTCATTGAACAGGCCTAGGCAGGTTGATCAGAGTTCAGAGGAGGTGAGACTGAGTGTTTACACACACTGACACACACACACACACACACACACACACACACACACACACACACACACACACACACACACACACACACCCACACACACACCCACACCCACACACACCCACACACACCTCTGGTTTCCAGGTTGGTGGAGTGTAGTTGGATCTCCAAGCATCCGAAACATTCACAGGGTCTGTTTGATGGTCCTCGCTGAACTGGAAAACACACACACACAAAATCCCAACTTCAGCATGCTTGCCTCCACCCCTCCCTGCACAAAACACACACCCCCTTGCATCATCATATTTTCTATTACCACATATTTTTCCATGAACCCATCCTTACCACTTTGTCGACCACGGCTCTCCACCAGCCGTTGTTGTCAGAGTATCGATTCAAACCTGAGGGAAGAGAACGCAAAAATAGAAGGCAATAGTATGCAGCAATGGTATGACGGAGTCCATCAAACAAAATGTGTTCTCAAAAAGCGTGTGGCTTGATCTGCTTTATCCGTTTGGCACTTGCCAGCATGGTAAAATCATTTAATTCCTAGTTAAAACCACGAGGGTGTGCCGGGGAGCAGGAGGCACGCATTCCCTCTCCCACTTGTGATTGACTGTCAAAGACTTGTCGAATTTTAGCTGGTGCTTTTGAAAGAATTGTGCAATGTTCTTCTGCAACCAGACAACCACACCTGCACATTACTTAAAGGCATACCATGTAAGATTGGTCACTGCTGTTGGTAGACACGTTATTCAATGTTTGCCGCTCCTCTACGGCTCCACCATCGAGACAGAGAGAGAAAACATTTTTCTTTTGTCTGATTGTTTCACAGCGGTTACATTCTAAATCACACAGAAACACACACCACACCCCCCACACAACTCTCAGGATTTTGTGTGAATGCAGCTGAAGTGCGCGCCCCATCCTGTCTGCTCTGCCTGTGTGTGTGTGTGTGTGTGTATGTGTGGCTCAGCTCTGCCCTCAGTCGAACAGACACACTTGCTGCCTTGTCAATCTAAAAAGGGAGGTGTAATATTCCTTCTTTTCCAAAAAGCTGCCACTTGGCCACCATTGGGGTAGGCGTAAACAGGTGACGTGACATGAAGCACAGAGTTTGGCGTGAACAGTGAAGCAGGTCGAATTTGTCTTCAAAATAAGAGCTTTACATTGCATCCCATGGGAGTTTAGAACTAGGTTCTTAGCGGGGGGCTTTTAATTTGAAAGTAGTGACCGTTAGTAGCTTGCCGCTACAAGAACAAGCGGACAACGAAGGAGGAGGAGTTACATTTGTGCCAATCAATACTTTGTTTCTTCTCAGGAAACTCCCGCACAGTATACCTTAAACTGCTTCGACACAGATCGCATTCGGTGTCATAAATCTAAATGTTCAGTCAGCCATATGCAAGCTGCCTTTTCATCTATTGCTTATGAGCTTATGTTGCATGAACAATGAAGCCAAGTGTCTGAGCGGAGTCCCACCCCACACCCTGTTCCAATCCATTGCTGATGACCACCGAATGCAAGTCATCTCAGTCGCAGCCCTCAATGAGCTGCGATGGCGGTGTTGGCAAAAGAAATCTCTGGCAGAGCAGAAGAGAATTATTATTCCTCCAAACTTCTTTCTGTCATCTCTTAAATTATAGCCTGGAGTTTATATAAAAGGGGAGCTCACTGTTTGTTTTGGGGTTTTTTTATGAACTTGTGGTATCAGTGAGTGAATTGGGGTTATAGTGTTTGCAAACTCAAGAGTCTGTCATTACCAACAGGGCGGAGATCTCCACACACACACACGCACACACCCTCGAGACGTGGGTGCCAATTTTGGTAACACAAGTAATTCTAGAGTGGCGGTTGAGAAAAGAAGGAGAGGAATATTTTTATCTTCATCTGCACTCAGCCAGTCTTCCCACGTACCCTTCTGCTGTCGCCTTTCTGTCACGACATTCACGACAGCACTGCCCTGGTAATGCATTTGTTTACTATCAACTCAAAGTGACAGCCAGCAGATTCGTATGGTGAAATTTTAATGACTCAACAATGAAATGTTAAGTTGCTAGAAAGAAAAAATGCTCCAGGGCTTGACAGGCTTTCAGCCTCCATACTATGCACACAAAACTGGCTTTAAAACAACAAGGGGACTGGAAGTCTTTCACGTCGTTATTGTATTAAATTCATGTTTTCGTAATGTGACACTAGGGCCGCTGCTCTCCTTACGCAGCCAAAAAAAGAATCATGTTATTATCTTCATCTTATCTGCCCCGCTCTACCAAAGGATTATTCAGAAAATGTGGGGGAGGAGCCCGGTAGAGACAATGACCAGGCAGCCATTTCTCCATCGGGACATTTATTAACATGACACCTCATATGCTATCTGTGTTCTTAAGTGTCCATGTGACCTACATGTGCAGGGTCAAGCATAAGAGCGCTCCGTAGGAACCATTTTCACCAGTATCAGTCACTCAGTTCCTTTCTCAGCAGTTTACAGGCAGTGAACACGATCTGCTCCGCTGCACGACAGGAAACCACAACAATAAGCATTTGCAGTGAAATCGTTGCTAGGTTGTTAGTTAGGAGCCTCTAAGGCAAAGGGGTTAGTAAAAAAATGCTCTCTCTTAGATGCTCCTTCTTTTCAGTTGTCCGTCTTTTACTTTTTCAGTAAAGGTTCTCATGAACTGATTCAGGTTGGTGGTGTATGTGCACAACTCTGTTTGATGGTAATGCTTACACAACATAACCGGCAGGTTATAGGAAGCATATTGCAGACCTGTTATTGAAATAGTTGGAGCTTAATGAGGAGTCAATATTTAATCAAAGCCTGTGTAAAGATGTCATTATAGTTTATGGCTTCTTGAGAAAGCTCTGCAGAATAAGCCGCCTTGTGTCTCCCGGCCATCTGCTTCTTGTTTAAGAGGAATTTGATATGAGTCACAAACTAATGAGTGAGGAAGTGAGAATCAAACAAGAAATTAATCAGTTATCTCCTCGATTAATTGAGTAGTTGTTTGTTCTATAACATACACCATCAGAAAATGGTTAAAAACGTTTATCGGGGCTTCCTAAAAAGTACGCTGACGTACTCAAATGTTTTGTTGTGCACACAACCCAAAGAGATCTAGTTTACTGTCATAGGGGAGCAAAGAAATTGGAAATAGTCAAATTTAAGAAGCTGAATCGGAGGATTTATTTTTCCTCCTTAAACAATGACTCTAACTGATTAATCTATTATCCAAAAAGTTCACAATTAATTTAATCGTTGAAAACTAATCAATTATGTTTCGCGGCTTTTCGTTGGTAAATGTAATCAAAAAAGTTCCCTGTAATATCAGAATTTCCACCGAGAAGAAAAGTCGGTACAAATGTGTTATTACTGCCGTCGAGGAGGTTTGTTTTCACCAGTTTCCGCAGGGGAACAAAAAAAACACTGAGCAGATTTCCACAAAACTTGGATGGAGGATGGGTCTCGGTCCAGAATAGAGCCCACTAACTTTTGGTGCAGATACGATAAAAAGGGACGGATCCATTGATTTTTTTTTTTCACTTTCTACCAGTGAGAAATAGGCCTTTTTTAAGCACTTTCATTAATTTCTTAAGAAACAACACTCAGATCTCAATGAAACAAATATGGCATATTTAGCTGGTCGGTATATATGAGTGAATACAAAAACATGACTGTTGGGACGTGGCGGAGGTATGCGCTCTACTGAGGGCAATCCCAGTTTTAAGTATAATTTATAATACATAAATAATTCCAAGAGTTAAAAAAAAAACGCTGCTTAAACTCCTTTATCAGCCGAGCCGATATGAGTATCATTTTTCATGTGTAGGAACGTACGTTATCAACACAAGTAACACTTTTTATTGTGGTTAGGGGAAAAAAATCACATCTGAGTGCAAAACATGCACATTTAAATGTGCATATTAATGAAATAATAATAACACATTTAGCTGACTAGTATTTCTGGTGCCAACAAGCGAGGGCAGCAGTATTTGATCAAGTAGTCGACCAATTGCGGACATCAATGGTAAAATCACTAACAGCATCCTGCTTACGGACCTGGTTCAGTTATAAAATCCCAGCACACCTTGGTGTGTTTGTCCTGTGTCACCGTGGACAGCTGTAGAGTAGAGGGGGTAATACAATCATTTGCTTGTTTAGTTCAGCTGACTTCACTAATATTCATCACTGGAGCAGAGAGAGTCAAAGCAAGTAATGGAATAGCCCTGCCTGTGTTTCACTGCCCTCTTTCTCTGCCGACCACTTTTTTCCGCTAACATCACTTGGTTTTGTGATTTGGCTGATTTCCAGACTCTGTTTGAAAAGTTTAGTCTGTCATGCTGTGTGATGAACCGGCTGACAAAAAAAATTGCGAGTCTTGTCAAGTGACTATTCCAATCATCGAGTTTTAAGCGGCAGTCTTAGAAGCTGCAACCTTTTTTGACCCTTTTTTGTCCTCCAAACACCCGGAACAATCCTGATGTTGCCACCTACCACTCCTCTGTGACATTTTTACATCGTCACGTTGCTCTTTGAGCTCCGTTAGACGGCTATGTGGAGTCGTTTACCTTTGAGAGAAGCCCCACTGTGAGGAGGGGGTGACAGCCCAGGAATGTGTGGATAGGCGGGCTCTTTAATGGCGGTCTCAGGCGTGTGTTTACACGTCAGACGTTGTTCAAAAAGTGCCTGTGTGATGTTTTGATGCTACTCCCTCGTGGGCAGACTGCAACCTGACTACTTTTTCTGTGTTTTCATCTCCTGCCGTGCCTGTGTGATGACACCCTGATGTTAGAACTAAGTGTGAGAGCAATGAGACAGATGGTGAACTGAGGTGTGAGTACGGTAAAGGGCAGGAAGTTTGGTTACCCAGTGTGAGACGAGACTTCCTTCTGAGTAAACCTGCAGTCTGACCACCCCACCCCCCTCATGACTCTGTATTTCTTCTACACACAAGCACACACACACACACACACACACACACACACACACACACACACACACACACACTGCTCCATCTCTTCAAGTCAACCTGTGTTTCACCTGCTGTGGGTTCAGGTTTCCTATACAAACGCATCAAGCATCATTCATGTGAATCAAAAACAAAAGCAGATGTGCACATGGAAATGTATGGATATTATTATTGCACTGACAGTCATCTAGCTACAAATAAAAACATTTTATGTCAAAGCGGTTTGTCGGGGTGCTGCACTGTTTTAAAACCTAAAATTCATTCTACAAGTTTTCTTTAAATGATCAGGTACAGGTTTGTCTATTTAGAGCTTTACCCTGTGTAGTTTCACAGAAGTTTGGCCATATTATTGCTGAGTGGGAGCACTCACTCACTCACCCAATTCCTCAGTCAGGTCCATCTCATGGAAGACGACCACAGCTCCGAGCACGATAATCGTCCCAAACAGAAGATATTTGCTGTTGCGCCGCAGTTTCTTCACGGGGACTAACAACGCAATCATCTTAGCTCTCAGGCGCAAACTCTTACAGTTATTCGAGTTACAGGCTTTGTCATCGAGGGGGGCAGCGACCACACAGTGTGCCCGTCCGCCTGACACCCAGTGGGTGCGCACTACCGGCGCCCTGGATGTCCCCAGTGCGCGCTGCCCCCGGCGGCTCTCATCCCGCGAAAAATCCCACCATAAAACCGGGCAGCCGTCCTTCACACTGATCTCTCGATCATCTATGTTTTTCTTTTTTTTTGTTGTTGCTTTTTTTAAATTGGGCTCTCTGCTGCTGCGTCCTGACCTCTTCACCGGCAGCACAGACAGCGGAGTGAGGAGTGGATGTCACACCAGCTTTAAACCACACAGCTTCAAGAACAGAGAGAGAGAGAGAGAGAGAGAGAGAGAGAGAGAGAGAG
>CAEMYA010000177.1:7343705-7362150 GCA_903131615.1 Diplodus sargus | reverse complement strand
GAGAGAGAGGCAAGGAAAAGAGCGGATCAATGCTTCCCGCTTAACTTTCAAAGTAAAAGTTTCATTTGTTCCATCTGAGATTCGCTTCCTGGTCACCATCGGGGGTCGAGGACACAAAACGTGTCACATGGTACATCCCTGCCCGCTGATTCCATGATAAGTGTCGGGGAAGAATAAAAATTGGAAGAGGAAAAATGGGGGGGGAAATATTATTTCAGCCAGATGGCATCCCATCGGTGGCCAGTGAGTGACCCCTAGTGGTGTTGCCAGATCAGATTGACAGTTTCCAGCCCAATCCAATAAAAACCAGCCCAAACCACGAAGTTGCCAGACACCCTTGTTAACCCGTAAAATTATAACACATGCAATAGAAAACACATCCAGAGCTTCATATCTGCATCAAATAACCACACATAACACACATGATAGATAAATAGGTTTTTGCTAATTGCAACCAACAAGTGCGCAGTAAATCAACCATAGGCTACACAAGTTGTAAAATGAACCTCTGGTATCCTGGCGCCAGGCCCAGATTAGTAATAATGCCAGCGGCATGTAAAAAGGTGCACTTTAAGCCCTGTAGGCCTAATAAATTTCATTATTTACATCACAAATGACCAGAATGAGAACTATATGCAAAACAATTTAAAACAAAACAAAATGATGCACATAGAGCGCCTCTCCCTCCCTCCCTCCCTCCCTTTTTTACCTCCTTTCCAAACCTGTGGTGCTGAAAGACGCACAACAACCTGGCCGTACAGCAGCTGATTGAGAGTCCGAACACACAAAACCAACCAAAATCTGTCACAGTGCAAACGAGATAAGGTGACATCAGTGACGCTGACCACTTTTTTCAGTAACGAGTAATCTAACGCGTTAATATTTTCAAACCAGTAATTAGATTAAAGTTACTTATTCATGTCAGTGTGCGTTATTATTTTTGTCATTTTCCTCAGTAAAAAATATATATTTTTGCTTTCTTCTTGCGTGTCGAGTGACGTCGCATACGCGAGAAGTCACGTGTTCTGCACGAGGACAAATCACGTGTAACACCACGCAGCGACACAAACACAATCAACGGATGGAGGTCAGAGATGCGCGTTTTCTTAACTGGAAACTCTTACAGTCATTACATTATTTTGAGTTTGTGTCAGCTAAAAATAAGAATATTAAGGTTCGTTGTACACTCTGTTCTGACAAACAAGGGTTAGAAGAAGTTGGTCGGGCAGTATGTTGTAGAGGAACCCTTAGCAAAAAGTAGTATACTTGAAGTTCATTTTATTAACTATGCTTGAGTATAAGTATAAGTATAGCAAGTATACTATGGACCATGTACTTGTAGCGTACTAGAAAGTATACTAATTTAATACTTCTTCGGACTAAATTGAAACATTTTAAGTTTCTAAAAGTATACTTTAAGTATACTTTATGAGTTCATTTTAGGTTTACAGAAGTACACTTTCAAGTATACAACAAGTACACTCATCTTAGATGAGTCATCTATGTACTACTAGTGTACTAAGTATATACTTCTAGTCCACATTTTAGTTTATTAAGATGTAGGTTCATAACAGGGGTAAGTATAAGTATTAATGTACTTAGTCTTAGACTATTCTTTATACTTTTCAGTTTAAGCCAAGTATACTTCACTATACTTTTCTTAAGTATATAAAATATAGTATATAAAAAGTACACTTCAAGTATACTGCCTCAGTTTTAGTATAAAATAAGTGTACTTGTTGTACACTCTAATAAACTACTTTTTGCTAAGGGAAATGCTGCCCTTAGTTAAACACGGTTGACTTGCCCTTGTTTGGTGCCAAAATAAACAAGATCCCTGCTACTATCACTGCCGTGCTGCCTCACATAACATCTTTTTCTTCCTACTTGGAGAAGGAGTGTGGAGAGATGGAGAGAAATCTGAAGGCCAAGGGGGGGTGTTGGGGGGGCGGCACCTGCTGAATGTGACTAATAAAATAACTTGTAATCTAACTCAGTTACTTTTAAAAACAAGTAATCAGTAAAGTAACTAAGTTACTTTTTAAATGAGTAGTCAGTAATCAGTAATCAGATTACTTTTTCAAGGTAACTGTGGCAACACTGGGTGACATAAAAATCATCTTACCTTTACGCAGATTCAGCGTCTTTCCATTAACTTGAACAATGTTGAGAGAACTTTTTACAGTCTGGAAGCCAGGTTAGCTGGCTAATACATGGATGAATCAAACCTCCCCGACAGGTGTTGGGGTGGTTTGAAGTGGGAGAGAGTGGGGAGAGTGTGTGTGTGTGTGTGTGTGTTGTTATCACAATATTAAAAACTTGCCAAATGTGGACAAAAGCAGCCCAAATTTTATTCACCCGCCCAATGTATTTTTTTCCCGCCTGGCTTAAACAAAAGTAGCCCAATTGGGCAGAAAACCGCCCAATCTGGCAACACGCACGAGCAGATCACACTTAAAATGAAGTGTTTCTCAAACTGTCTGTGATTTTGAGCGACTCCAAAGCCTCATAGTGTGTAGAAGTGTTGTTTTTAATATCAAATGAACTCCTATGTAAATTCAACCATTGTTATTTGAATTGGCGGTTTTGCTGTGTTGTCAGACTTCAGCAATGTAGGCTTGCTGACCGTTTTGTGACTGTTTTTTTTTTAGCGTCACTGTCTGAAAAACATATGTAAGTCTGCATTTGTTTCATTTGATTTGTTACAAAAAAAAACGGTCAGCGCAGTAGGTTTTGTGAGACTAAAAATCTCCTGTTTGGAGCCAGACATTGCCTGAGTGATGTCTCAGAAAAAGCAACAAAGTTCTCCAGTTCACAGCAGCAACAACTGCATTTGATTCAGTGCCTCATTGGATGCAAATGCCTTAAAGCTGCAGTCTGGAGTTTTGAGAAAAAAGTGGACTATTTGAATATAAATTTGAATGAGCACAGCTCCCTCCTTCTTCCTCTCTGCTGCAGCTTGTAACCATGGTAACAGAGGAAGCCAAATAACCAAGATGGCGCATAAAAATAACAACAACAACAAAATAAGCACATTTCTGTTCAGTACAACTAAATTACAATGGCGAGTGCCTCATGTCGATATCCCGAGTAACAAACAATATTCCTCACATCATGTAGACAGAGTTACTAATCATGTTTTTGCCATGCTGCCTTTCTGAAGCATGAGCATCCTTATTTCTCTAAAACAATTCAACCACTTCAGAGCGTACTGAACACAAACTAATTATAACTGCCCGGTCACTTGAAATACACTTTTGCTAACCAGTAGCCGTAAACACAAAGCTAAACTCCAAAGTTAGCATACAAGCTAGATTTACCAACAAGCTACATAGCTCGACTGCAACATCGACCACATGCGCTATTGCCAGTATTACTGTAAACGCCGCCAGCTTAGCCTTGTGGTTAAAACATAGAATGAAACATATAACAAGCAGGGGTGTTTACTCGTCCTGCAGAAAGGAGCAAAATCTTAAGTCCTTACAAATCGCGCAGCTCCCTCCACCTCTAAAATGATGCTCAGACGGTTATCCTTGTTTTTTTCTGGCTCTGTCCGGTTCTTTCTTTTAATACTGCTTAACTTCGTCAGTCTTCTTATTTCTTCCCTTTGAAGTGGGCAATGGTGGGGCATTTTTCGGCTCTATTATTGTTGTCTGTTCTCCGTCATTGTTTCCAGTTTGGGCTTCAGCTTGAATTTATCTGACCAGGTAAGAGCAGGCACTGCGCCTGCGCAGGGAGGGGGGCTTCCCAGCAGCATATGCACAAGAATGATTGACACTTCTCCGACACTCCCCCTGGCTCTGATTGGTTGTTTTGATCTGGGAGCGGTGGATTATTGCAAATCAAATTGTGGCCACTGGGTGGAACACAGAAAGTGAATTTTTACACAGCTGACCTGTATCTTATTCTACTGTCAGATCATAATGTCAATTTTGGCAAATATGACAAAAAATAGCTGCAGACAGCTTTCAGTTCAGTGTGTTTTTACTAGGGCTGTCAAAGTTAACGCGTTAATAACACTTTAACGCAACATTTTTTTTTACGCGTGATTAACGCTCGGTATAAAAAAAGAAATAGAAACGCGCATTGTATGATTTACAGCCGTGTGATTTACACCTGTAGTCTTGATCCAGACGGTGGCAGAAGAATAAGAAAGGGAATCAGAAGAAGAAGCAGGGTTGACGGTTCGGTAAAAACACGGTGGACTGAAAAGCGAAAGCGGAAGGAAATGGAAAAAGGACTTATGAATGGCAAATTCATTTTCAAAACACTGCCAGATGGTTCGGTCGATAGGACAAAAGTTATCTGCACGTACTGTCAACATTAAATGAGTTAGCATTGAAGTATGTCGAGTCTCAATATCATTTGCAAGCCAACGCAAGTTCATCCCTACATGCGACCAAAGTCACCATGCCAACAACAGATAAGCTGAAGAGGTTGGCGACAGTCCTGGGGAGAGAGGGAGGGTAATTGTGTGTGTGTGTGTGACAGAGAGAGAGAGAGAGAGAGAGAGAGAGAGAGAGAGAGAGAGAGAGAGAGAGAGATCAGGTTCCGAACTGAAGTACTTTTTCACTTGTATTTCAGGTACATAAGTGAACTTATGGGAGAAGAGAAGTTTCTTAAAAGTATTAAGAACATGAAAAAAATACATTAAGATATATTTAAAAACAGAAAAAATGTGCCAAAAAATTGCGATTAAAAAAATTCATCTTTGACAGCCCTAGTTTTTACCCTTATGATCCAATTAATTCACAGAGTTAATGAATGAGATAAAACGGTTCAAAGCGTTTCTTGAAATGTTTATTCAAAGTTAGAATGCTGAAGAAATAAAACAGTTACTGCTTCTGTTTAGGGTCACATTTCATTTTTCCAGTAATAACAGTTCAATGTATTTGCATGTTGTAATGAACTTTGTTGAGTTCCCGAGCTGACTGTTGTGTAGCTTTATCTGACGTGAGCCTCACTGATAACTGATGGCTCTCTTATAACTGTAGAGAAGTTGTATTATGTTATAAAAATAACTACAAAATACCCCAAAAAAACCAACCAACTTAAACAGCTTCACAGTAAAGGCATTTAACTGAAGAAGTACAGGGTGGCTTAAAGTTTAGGCTCCTATGTTTTCAGGTGGTGACCTGGACATACCTCTTCTTCCCCTTGAGTGACATTCAAAAACCTGAGTGGTATTTACTTTAGGGATTCATCCATGCACTAAAGATGTTAACTTGCATTAAACAGGTAGACACTGTGCCTTGTGCATCCTTGTATTCGATGAATAGAGGTCCTGTAGAGAATCCCGCAAAGGTTATTGTTTTAAGGTTTCCACTGCAGACTAAAAAAAGGATTGAGCCTCGTTAAAGTGCCCAAGTGTGGCTGGTGGTAATTGTAACAAGGCTTGTATCATTGTTTATGTATTCATGTACCCAGTATCAACAGCAGCAGGTCATCAGACGAACTTGTTTTGTGACATTGCACCTGACATTCAGGTGGCTGATTTACATAATGTGTGTCAGAGCAGGACAACGGCTTGTAATTTTTATAATCTGGCAGAGAGACCAAGAGCACATCTATCTAACCTGGACCACATACCGTATCTCTCTGTTAACTTTGCCTTCTGCAGTCTTTGCTGCCCTCACTTACACTTATACTTTTTGCTAAGGGTGGTTTGGTTTGCATACCTTGGATCTTACTGATGGACGAGAACAGACTCTATTGTTCACTGAAAAACACGCTAAACTGCTTTCTTTAAAAAATTTTAAAAAAAAACAGACACTCAGCTGCACCGAGCAGGAATACAATTAATCGATGTTGCATTAGCCAAACATTAGACACAAGACAAACTCCCAAACAATAGAAAGGTTATTTTAATGGGAGGGAACTGTAGGAAACCTGTTGGGTACCTCAGTAAAATTCATTCTGCAAGTTACTTTCTTTCTTTTCTTTCTTTCTTTTCTTTACATTGTCAGGCTTCTGTATCAGTCACAGGTTGTCTATTAGATCTAAACACAGTCTAAATGACGCACCAGTTTCACAGAAGTTTGGACATATTATTGCCGAGCAGGAACACACACTCACCCCACGATTCCGTCTTAACCATCTCATAGAGGACGACCACAACTCCGAGCAGGAGAGTCGTCCCAAACAGAAGATATGTGCTGTTGAGCAGCAGTTTCTTCAGAGGGAAAATCGTCGCAATCATATTCGCTCTCAGGCGCAAACTCCTACAGAGTTATTTGAGTTACAGGCTTTGTCACTGACACCCAGTGGGTGCGCACTGCCGGCGCCCTGGATGTCCCCAGTGCGCGCAGCGGAGAGCTGTCACCTCTCATCCCGCGATTAACCCCACCATAACTTCAGGCAGCCGCCCTTTACACTGAACTCTCGATTATCTATGTTTAAGTTTTGTTTTAGTTTCTTTTCTTTTCTTTTTTAATTGGGCTCTCTGAAGCAGCACAAACAGCGGAATGAGGAGTGGATGTCACACACGTCACAGCTTCATGAACAGAAAGAGAGGGGCAGGGAAAAGAGCGCTTCCTGCTTCACTTTCACAGTAAAAGCACGTGTGACAAAAAATAAATAAAAAATAACAAAAAAGAAAGCTCTCACAGACGTGATAATACGTCTTCAGTGTCACCGCATACAACCGATAACATGTCTGATTGTACTTATAGAATGACACACAGGAGTACTTGTGGCAACATTTTTGTCAGTGAGTAGTTTATTTTTGAAATCTCCTCCAGGAAACGCGTTTTGTTTGTGCCCAGCTTGACCGGTTCCCCTCTCGGAATAGATGGAGACGTGAACATCCATGATACTTTCCTCTTGAGTGACATTCAAACGCTTCAGTGACATTTACTTTAGGGAATTAAACATGTTAAACATAAACACGGAGCCCGTGCATCATTGGATTAGATGAACAGAGTTTTATGTCGAGAATACCTCGAAGGTTATTATTGTTTTATGGTTTCCACTGCAGGCCAAAAGAGGATCGAGCCCCTTGTAGAAAAAGTGTCCAATTTAAAATAATAGGCTACACATCTTTAAAAACTAGGCTGATCCAAACTCATCATTTGTCATCAGACGAACTTGTTTGGTGACATTGCAACTGTCAGGTGGGTGGCAAGTCACGTGTCAGAGCAGTAACCAAAAGGCTGTAATTAGTGTAGTAGAAAATCTGGCAGAGAAACCTGATGGAGCACATATCTCTCTGCCACTTTGCGCTCTTTGATCAGAAAGATGAGGATCACATAGAGCGACACACCTGCTCCTCTTTTCCGGTGGCTTTGCTTGCCTTGGATCGCACTAATGGCCGCGAACGGACTTTATTGTACACAGAAAACGCCCTAAAATTCGTTCTTTAAAACAGAACAAAACAAATAGACACGATGCGGTATGGCCACTCCTAAAGAACAGTAATACATGGTAGGCTAATTTAATGGGCGTGAGTTGATTAAACCTGTTGGGTAACTCAGTAAAATTCATTCTGCAAGTTACTTTCCTTCTTTTACATTGTCAGGCTTCTGTATCAGTCACAGGTTGTCTATTCTAAATGATGCACCGGTTTCACATATTATTGCTGAGTAGGAACACACACTCACCCCGTGATTCCGTCTTAACCATCTCATAGACGACGACCAAACCTCCGAGCAGAAGAATCGTCCCAAACAGAAGATATGTGCTGTTGCGCAGCAGTTTCTTCAGGGGGAACATCACCGCAATCATCGTAGCTGTCAGGTTCAAACTCCTACAGAGTTATTGGAGTTACAGGCTCTGTCATGGAGGGTGGTGTGGCCACACAGTGTCCTGTCCGCCTGACACCCAGTTTGTGTGTGCTGTCATACAAGTTTAGCTTTCTGGGGAACTGGTTAACCTTGCTTACAGGTAGAGCAAGACATCAGGAAGAAGATGCAATGATAACAAACAGCTAATCTATGACGGAATTAGTTCGGTGAAAGGTGAAAGTCAGAATAACATATAGATCTACTGACTTGGTTTTGACCAATTCATGCAAAAAATTCATGCACAATATTTCCGGATTTCGATGCGTGATATGTTAGAACTCTGCACATTATTGTTATTTATTATCTCAGAATGATGCACATTGCACGTTCTGCACAGCCACATCTATTTTCCCATTTTGTATATATCGCACACATCACGTACACACAAATTGCTGTATATAGTATGCTTATTTTTTTAACCACATGATAGCTTTTATAATAGCTTTAGTAAATTGTTATTTTATACTCTGCTACTTATTTTACTCTCTGTGCTGCTGTGTTACCTGAGAATTTTCTCCCAAGGGACACCAATAAAGGAACATCTTATATATCTTAAAAGTGAGCGTGTATATTGCCTACGTAACAGCGGGTATGTGAATATATATATAAAAGTGAATATTAATTTGAAATTTCTACATCAGAACTTCCTGGTATTAGGGGAGACCAGGGACAGTTGTAACTTTTTTTTTTGTTGTTGCAATTTTTGCAATACATCAAAAACCATTTACACTGGAATAACCAATTTGTTATATCATAAACTTCAATCTGTCAACTGCTGAAATAATGTATTTAAGTGGTTTTATGAAATATGTACAGGTTGCAAAATTGATTTCAATACAGTCTCTCCACTGTTACAACCGTCCCAGTGTACAGGGATGGTTGTAACATGTCTAAAATATACACAATGAATTAATCATATAGTCAGAATGGAAAATATTGTTTATCAGTCACGTTACTGTGACTAATTTCATGTTAAGTAATAACCTTTTTTTTTTCATACAACATGACAAAAAAGTGGTGAAGCCATCAAATTACAATGCAAGAAAATTATTTAATGGACAGAACACCTATAAAAAGTGCATATTTTACTTTAATTGCTTAATTTACCTTAACTTGACAACTTCGGAGTCAGTGGAATGGTTATATGACTTTTTTGGGGGTGAATGGTGGCCGTCTCGCTTCTCCCCAGTGCATTGGTGTCAAACTGATCCAGTAAAGGGCCGCTGTGGCTGCAGGTTTTCATTCCAACCAAGCAAGAACACACCTGATCCAAACAATCAGATGTGTAAAGACAATTCAGTTGATTAACTAGTCGAATCAGGTGTGTTCTTGCTTGGTAGGAATGAAAACCAGCAGCCACAACAGCCCTTTACCGGATCAGTTTCTGTGAGCGGAAAAACCAGCCATGCAACTTTGGGCCCGCTAGAAAACAGCAAAGAAATTGCCAAAACTGCATAGCTTCCCTTTAATACCAATATCTGAAACTCTATCCCTAACCTTAGCTAGTTTTTAAAATAACGGTTGGTGATAGTGGGACGGTTGTAACAGGGCGTTACAACCGTCCCACTATCACCAACCATGATCTCATGAGAGCTTGCTTGACTGCTAGTTTGACACTTGTTAGCCATTTCTATTTTTAGCTTACAAAACAGTGATTCCAATAATACTTGTTTGAATTCATAGACATTTGATCTTATAACAGCATCCAAAAAAGTACAACAGAAAGAAAAGTTTTGTTTGTTTGTTTTTTTTACCTCTAAAACAACCTTTTGTAGATAACGCCGTCACGAAGTTACAAATGTGGCTTACTTTTAAGCAAGAATGGAGGGAAACTAGTAGCATCACTCTAGGTTGTTTCTGATTGGAGAAGTTCAAGGTGTTACAACTGTCCCTGGTCTCCCCCACCTGAGTTACACTCTGAGATGGAGCCCTATCATTCTGAATAGAAATGGGTCCTTGGAAAGAAAGTTTTCTTTTAACGTAAATCTAAATTCATATGGAAATATTGAAAATATTTCCATATGAATTTAGATTGACATTTTCAAGTGGGCTTTTATTTTGAAATTCCTCATCAGAAGCTCCTGAAATTGGATCGATTATTCCCACAAATGAATCTGAGGCTTCCATGTGATCAGATCCAAAAGATCCATGCAAAGAAAGTCCTCCCAAAACTAAGCAAACATCTAGACTTCAATACATTAAATATTTATTGAATAGCTCTTTTACTTTGTGTTATCATCCACCTGGAGAGAACAAGCAGTGCTATTCCTTAATCACACTGGAGATGGATCACATCCGTTAACTGACACTGTGTTACCTGTGAGAAAGCAGGAGGATCAGATCCTGTTCTATCACAGGGAAAGGAACACTCCGTCCTCCCTTGTGAATATAAAATATGATACTTACAAAATAATGAAATTCATCACTTGGGAGTGCCATCACTTGGATCATCATTGTTTTCTGTAAACAGATAACTGTGAGGAATAGATAAAACAGTCAAGAACATCACAACACAATCAAGCTGAAGCTATTGTTTATTATATCCTTCTGTCAGGGCTGACCAGGCAGTGACCCTTCCAACAGACAAAATAAACTCAACAAACGACCCCACAGCCCAGTTTTAAAATCAGCCCCCTATTTCAGTTTCTGCCCCACTCTACTGGTTCTGTTGACTAAAATGAACGAACAGGGCTCCCATCTTCTTCCAATGGCGTACCATCTCTAACAGCCTGAATCTGATGAGCCACATATGCACATGTTCATACTGTACATGTACTTCTTACAGTAAATTAAGACTAAGACTTAACTGTTTATAACTTGAGTGTGTCCAGGAGAAGCGTGTTAATGTCCTTTCTAGCTGGTTTAAAATGCACATATTCCAGTTAAGTAATTGGTTGAATTCATAATTTTGAGAACAATACAGAAATCACAAGCACAACACTGGAAAAAAAATAAAAATACAAAGTCAGTATTTCCAAAGAAAAAAACTGAACAGTCCTGCACCCTGGTGGCTACAGGGGAGCTCCATATTCAGATTGAGAGAAAGAGAAGCTTGAAGTCCAACAGATTTTCCAGGTTAATGTCTTATTACTCCGCCTATCCACAGTGCTGCTACATACGTACTTTGGGACACAAGCACTCTAACATTCAGACACATTATATCTATGCACACAACCATCACAACTCCAGGAATTGATCAGTAGGCCCATGAGAGAGGAGGGTTGGATGGATGGCATAAAACGTGAGGAGGAGCATAGGACAGAGGGGGTAGTGCAAGGTAAATGGTCTAGCCCTTGACGGGTGAGGGTTTGAAATTCTGCACTTAACACTTGGATGCTTTTTTTTTTTTCCTACCCAAAAACGCTGTGAAAACACATGCACAGTTCAAAGCTGTTGGTCGACAGGGTTCGTGGGGGGTGCGGGTTGTGGCACACGATTCAGTTATTAAAACCACGTCTCACAGTGCCACCAGCTGGGGAGGCCCCACCTGCTCCTCTTAGCAGCCACAGCACAAAAGAAAAAAAAAGCCCAGACACAGAGAAAAGCCAGAGAAGACGCGCCCAAAATCAGTGCTCGCATTGATACGCTCGTTCTTACATACACACACACTTCATAAACACAGTCAAACCTTAAACACAAATGGCCAAAGTTACAAAAGTCTGACGAACTGATGAACCATAGTCTCATCTTCATCTACACTTTCACTTCGCTCGCGGCTTCTTTGTCTCCGTTCTCGACATCCATCTCATCATTGCCGTTGCTTCCAGTCTTCACCATATCTGCTTCTTTCTGCTCATGAGAGAGCGAGAGAAAGAGAGAGAGAGAGAGAGAGAGAGAACAGATCAGCTTTTATTTCCTCTAGTACAGTCTCCTAGAAAAATACGCCCTTTGCTCCCTCTGCTGGCTGTTGTAGAAAACACAATCTTTCACCTTTGAGTCCCTCTCTGCAAACTTCTGGAACATGTTGGCGTAGATGCGTTTGTCTTTCTCGTGCTGCTCCTTGATGCGTTTCTGACAAAGAACCACCTGGCAGGATAAAATGGAGGAAAATGAATACTTTCAGATATAACAGGTACAGCAAAGCACAAAAGATACAATATAGTAAAATAGGATGAATTCAGATTGGTCTTTTCCAGAGCCCTAAAACTAATTTTCAAATTGCTCCTTTTGTCCAACCAAGAGTCCAAAACCCAAAGACTCTTAATTTGCTTCATAAATGACAAAGAAAAGCAGCACATTTTTAAATCTTTACTTGGAAAAATGACTGAAATGACTTGATTATGAATGAATTATCTTTCGATTTGAAAAACTAAATGTAGCAGCAAGAGGTTAATGGCCAATTATGATTTAACAGGTGCAGCATAAACATAAAATTATCGGGGATCTTTTTGGTAACGGCCATGAGAAGCAGGTCAGTGTTGGTTATCAGTATTGGCTGACAAAAAATCCATATCAAAGAGCGCAGCGTATTTAAGCGTAAGGACATATTTATCTATCTATCTCTACCAGACTAAATCACCATGGTGGCAAACTCTTGGAAAGTAAGACCCAGGCTGAAAGGTGTTGTATTTTATCCTTTAAGACACCATTTTGTCGTACCTGGCTCTTGGCAGCTTTGTTGGCAGGATACAGTTGAATAACTTGCTGGAAGTCATCTCTTGCCTTATCAAACTCCTTCATACCAAACAGTGCCTCTCCCCTTCTGAACAAAGCCTTCTCATTGGATGCATCCAACTCCAGAGCCTGCATTAACAAACAAAGGATAATGAAATGTTTACAGAAGCTTGCCAAATACATAAAAATCAATTATAGTGTAAAAGACACCTGTTTAAACTACACTGAGTGTGAGATTACTTTAAGACCTAACAAACGTTACCTTATCACAGCTTTCTAGGGCTTGGTTGGGCTCCTGCAGTTTGAGGAAGCACATGGCCAAGTTCAGATGTGCAGCCAGCCGTAACGCTTTCGCTTTCTTCTCGTCCTCCTCCGACAAACCAGATTCATGTTCCAGCCATGACACGATCCTTTTGTACTGCACTGACGCCTGCTTGTATTTTGCCTCCTAAAGCACAGAGAATCCACACGAGAGAACATAAAATATTAATCTGTCTTAAAAAGTCTCTCTTCATTAGCTGTGTTTGGTAACTACAACGCCCTGCATACCTTAAAATACTGTGTTCCTTTCTCTTTGACAATGATGCTCTGCTCCAGCTTCTCCGTCGTGTTCATTTCCCATGATTCTTTAGCCTGAAAAGATAAAAACAACAGATAACTAATCCACTTCTTAGGGCGGAAGATGTTTCAGTACACAGCTGACATGTAATTGGCCAATTTAAGTCTAGACTTGTTTACCTTCTCAAAGTTGATCAGCTTGATTTTGTATTGCAGTGTTGCTCCGCCAGGAATATTATACTTTTCATTTCCTGCATTCCCAAAGCCGTACCTACAAATAACATATACTTGTTAGACATCTCAGAAGTGTTGTGCAAACGTTATTAGCTGTTGCAGTTTAACGAAAAGCAGTATAGAGTAGAGCAGCAGTGAAGATGAGAACATTTTGTAGCAGTAGTTCTTATTTTTTTCTCATGACACAGCTTAGACCTCTGTAGATGATTAGGCCAAATCAGTCTTGTTATAAATAGGTCCAGACATTCCACTTTCCTCATAGCTCAATGACTTTAATCCCTATAGGGTCATCGATACATATCTATATTTATCAGCAAAGGCAAGTCAAAGAGAGGCAATGATCGTAAATAGGCATTCAGCCTTGAAGATTTAGATTGACACACGAATAATGTGATAGAACAAAAACAAACACTGGCTATAATAATTCATCACTTTAGCAAAACATTGATCATACTTAGGCTTCATAGTGAAGAGTGCCTCCTCCTCCTGCTCCATAGCCATGATAGCTTTCTCCACTCCAACTGGGAAACCAAGATTTTCTCCATCTCCGATCTCAAACTTCAGTTCTCTCTCGTCAAATACACGTCCCTCACAGGAACCCTCCACCGTTACTGAAAGGAGTTGGGAAAATGGGGTTAGCTTGTGATTCAAATCAGACTCGAGTTTGCCACAAACTTGTTAACATCCGGCACATTGAATGCTGAAGGGAGGAGGCAGCAAAGGCAAGCCATAGAATTTCTGTGAATAACTGAATCATTTAAAATCTTTTGCTTTGTTACGAATGTCTGTAATCACAAAGTGAATCAAGAATGGGGTATAAAATGTAGATAAATTACACAATTTGACATTGGCGGTACAAATGATTTGGTTTATGAGCAGGGAGAGGTATAAGAGACTTGATACTTTGCTTAAGAATAAAAAAAATGTGGAACCCATTTGTATAGAGTCCATCATTTTGATGGTTATCATATGATAATCAAGTGTTTGCTCAACGGATACAAAAAACATTCTGTTTTCATTTCTTCAAGGGTCATTGCAGCTACTACTACAACTACTACTACTACTACTACTAATAATAATAATATTACTTATTGCTTAAGTTATGCACCTTTCATTTGTTTATTGAATCATGTTTTGCTCTGACTCAGCCTGCCACTTTCTAAAACCAATTCCTGTCCATTATTGTCTTTGAAATGCTTACATACACAAGTACAGCTAACGATTTTATGAAACTTTTATTAATTTATTAGAGTATTAGTCGACCACTAACATGGTTACAGCGAAGTTACTCACTGCCATGGTAAATTCCTTGAACTCCATGAAGTGCCATGGATGGGATGCGCACACTGCTTGAACTGCTCTCACTAACTACTATATATACACCGACACGACTTTTCAAGGGATGGGGGTGAATCAAACTTAAAATGACACTAACTAATCTCTATTAATAGTGTGTTACCTTCAACGGAAGCTCCTTCATTCGGCTTGGAATATCCCTGCCCTTTGGTGATAATGCGACGGATGATTCCTTCATCCTCATCCTCAGTTATGTCCTCACCTCGAAAGTCAAACAGCTCCACCTAGAAGTGTATAGACATGTAAATTAAGACCTTTTCACACCAATAAAGGACCAAAGAGCACAATGGATAATTAAAATACCCTGATATTACTAAAGCTTACCTCAAAAACAAGAGTGGCATTAGGTGGTATCTTAGGCGGGCTTCCTGCAGACCCATATGAATACTCTGGCTTACAGATGAACTGGCTCAACTCGCCCACTTTCATTGTAGCCACACCGATGTCCCATGCCTTTATTACTTGCCCTAAAAGACAGAGGAGACCGATTACCAACAGTTGCTATGTAACTATGACAGGTGAATGTTCATGTCTCTGCTAGCTATGAAACTAACCTTTGCCCAACTCAAAGGAAAACTTCTCTCCCCTGTCTCTGCTCGAGTCGAAATGAGTGCCATCCAGAAGTGTGCCCACATAATGTACAAACACTTTGTCACCGGTCATGGGCAGCTCCGTGCCTGTGCCTTCCCTCTTCACCAGCTAGAAAACAGACAGCAAGAAGAGAATGAATCAAAGATTCAGTTACAGATGTATCATCTCTGCACCAGACACATCTGTGTATTGTACCCACCCTGCAGTCTGGTACTGTGCATCATAAGAGATCAGACTGCCAAATCTTTAATTGTGAATGAACGTGAGCTGTAACGTCTCATTCAAATCCCCTTACGAGTGTGTGTGTGTGTGTGTGTGTGTGTGTGTGTGTGTGTGTGTGTGTTTGTGAATATCAAATGACTCGATCACCATTAATAGCTTTCACATTTGCTCTTCCTCCTGGACTCCAGATCATTCTAGAAATGTGGATGGTTGCAATACCTAATGATCCATGTTGTCTGCGTTCTGCTAATTAGTGAGCTATGACACAGATGGCAGGAAACTCTAAGCCATAGCGTTAAGGGTATTGTTAATGTTGTGGTTAGCTTGACTTAGCTGCTTTTTGTTGACAGTGCACGCGATAGGCTAGCTTGCAACAGCTAACGTTAGCATAGCCGCGTGAGTAAACAAGCAGCCCGTTAAGCACTCACTTGGCAAGCTGGATTAGTATACAGCCCCCCAAATAAAAAACGTACCTTTAAAACACCCCCATCTTTCTTTGGTGTGATGTCCTCTCCCTCCATTGGGATGCTGTGTTGTCCTTCACTTGTCTGCTCCTCTGCAGTCATTGTCATGAAGAAGCTTCCCCCCCTCCTACTCTGACCTGCACTTCAATTCAAACCAACGCTGGCTAATAGTCGTGGCTAACGCTAACTACTTCTCAAACCACGCAAAATGCAGCAAGCAACAACCTGACTAAGGTCAACGCTAGCTAGCTAACTAACGCTGGTTAAAGCTCTCCGCTAGCCTAACTTAGGCTACTGGTGAATGCTAACGTAAACAAAATACACGCCACCGCTTTAAACTAGCTGCCTTGAGACCGTTCTATGCTAATGTTGTGCACAAGCCGCACTTGTATCCAAGCAGGATATGAGCTTCCTATCAAGTTGCCTCAAGTCCACGTTGTCTTGCTGCCAAGCGTATGACAAGCGCTTAAAGAAGGGTAGAGAATTTTCCAGACATTTCAAGGAGGAACCATGGGGATAAGCCCGCGTAGTGGCGTTACTTACATAGCGTACACATTTTCCGGGGAGGCGGTGCACACGCTCAAACCAGGACAACCACATAAACTACATGTATTTTATGCGGTCACATAAATACATAATAGAGTACTCAGTTAAGATATTCCGTAACATCTGCTGTATCCAGCATTAAATAAGTAAAATAAGCATATAGACGTACATAACCCCTTCCTCTCGGGCGTTACTGTATAGTAAAACAGGCGCCCGTTGTTTTATCTCGCATCCTATTGGTCAGATTCTATGTCCACTCCTCTCTGTTGGCGCGGTTGTTGAATTGCCGGGAGTCGAAAATATTAACACGTAAAGTAAAAAAGTACTTCTCATTAAGGACAACTAACGTTAAGGGTAAATATAGCGACGATCTCTGTCCGTTTATGATCAGCAGTGACTTAGATATAAGAGTTCAGCTAACAAGGGGACTTGGATTGTTTATATGTTAGCTAGCTAACAGTATAGCTATGGATCAAGACAGCTAAGTTAGCGGTGACGTTTCGTTTCAAAACATCTCATCTTTAAGTGACACACTTTAAAATGAAATGACGGCCGATTGTCACAACATGTAGACGAATTGTAAAGCTCTGTAGCTGAATTATAATTCATGTCGATGTGGCGAGTTGACGTGTCGCGGTATAAATTAGGGAAACTTAATCAGAAATACCTATCCTGCGTAGAAACGCAGGATTTGGCGCATGTGTAGGTGCCTCATGTGAGACATAACATCGCTATCAGAAGTTGTGTCTCGTAGACAGTACAGCCAGCCTAAACTGAAATGTTTTATCTTGTTAACCCTGTTGTTATCTTCCAGGGAGGATCACCAGCATGGAGAATGGAAGAGCCCAGTTTCCATTTCCCTACCAGCCCTATGACATCCAGGAGCAGTTCATGCAAGCCCTGTACAGTGCGCTTGACCAGGGCAAAGTTGGCATCTTTGAAAGTCCAACTGGAACGGTGTGTGTATGTGTGAATGCACAAAAAAGAGAGATTGGAGCAGGAGCCATTCGATTTTTTCTTGACATGTATCTCCATTAATTCAGGGCAAGTCTCTGAGTCTGATATGTGGAGCGCTGAGCTGGCTGTCAGACCATGAAGAGAAGAGGAGACAGGAGGCCGCTGCTCTGCTGCAGGAAGGAGAAGCAGCTCTTTCCACCCCTCAGCCCTCAGCCAGCAGCTCCTCCGCAGAGCCGGACTGGATCACTGATTTTGTTCAGAAAAAGGCTGAACGAGATCTGGTGTCAAAGTTGAAGGCAAGGATGTCATTGCATTTCACCTCTGCGTGCATCTCTGGGGAATGTTGGCTTTAATGTAGTTGCTGTTTTTTGTGTGTGTCAGGACGAAGAGTTGAAAAGAAAGAAGAGGGAGGAACGATTGGAAATGATCAGAAACAACGTTCAACTGAAGTATGCGATGAAGAGAAAGGTAAGCGATCAGGAATTCACCCCATAAATGCAATCACTCCGAGCCGCTGCTTTAAATTTCTGTGCGTGCGTTTGTAGAGCTCTGAGGATGATGAGGCGTTCAAGTTGCTCCAACTCAGTAAAGAGGAACAGCCTGAGACGCGAGGAGATCAGGAGGACGAGGAGCTTATCGTCGCAGAATATGAGAGCGACGACGAGTCAAAGACCAGGAGCAGGTGAGGGCCCCCTGTTAATTGTCCACCAATCGCAACAAGTGTTACATCCCAGTGCGCTGTTGAGATGCCTGACAGTGACATCAGAGTGTGTTTGCTCTCATGCTCAGGTTTTGTGCTGCTGAGGAGGACACGGATGATGACCTGGTTGAAGAACATGTCACTAAGGTGTGTACTGTGCCACTGTAAGAACGACTGTCCCACTGGTATAAAATATAATAATGATGAGTGTCACACATTATGCTGAATTTCCACATCTGCAGATTTACTACTGCAGCCGCACTCACTCCCAGCTGGCCCAGTTTGTCCACGAGGTTCAAAAGAGTCCGTTCAGCAAGGACATCAGTGTGGTCACTCTGGGCTCACGGCAGGTATGTATACACACACACACACACACACACACACACACACACACACACACACACACACACGCACACACACAC
>CAEMYA010000177.1:7299498-7327297 GCA_903131615.1 Diplodus sargus | reverse complement strand
GTGTGTGTGTGTGTGTGTGTGTGTGTGTTCATAAGTTGTATCCCTGCAGGAGTCCTGATTGGTCTCTCTGGGACTCCACCCCCACTGAGAGGAGCTACACAGAACCGAGGAGGTTTTGAGAGGAGCAGAGGAGTGCAGAAAGGGGGATATATATATTAAAAAAAAGGAGTTGTTGATATTAATCGCAGGGAATGATTCACCTGCCGCGCACACTTCCTGCTCTTGAGTCCTGTGTGTGTGTGTGAGTGTGTGTTTGCATGAGTGTGTGAGCCTGTTGCTCTTTCTGTGCAGCCCTGCCTGAAACCTGAGTTGTGCCCTGCGGCAACTATTTGTTGTCATTTGACGGGAATCGGTGCAACGCGGCTGGTTCTTAATTTAAAGGAGTTCAACTGGGGAGGAGGATTTTACAGTGAACTCATTGTCATTCTGTGAAGCTGCACGGCCGTCCACAAGTTGATCGGGCGGCTGAGCGGGCTGAGAGGTTCATTACACGGCCTTCTTGCTCCTGTAGGTGCTGGTGGTGTGTCCTTGAATGCAACCTTACAGCCCCACCTGCTCATTGATTTCTTAGTCTTTCTGGATAGGACTGGCAGCTTAACACCTAATTTCTAGTTTTGCCTCTGGGGCCTCCAGGCAGGTCAGGCTTTCACTTGCATTTTTATAGGATTCACCTTCCTGTCCTGCCTTCAGCTGCCCTCTGCCTTTCCTGTTCTTGGAGTGTGTCAGCATGTTTTTCAGGCATACATATGTATGCTTTGAATGTTTATAAAGAGCCCACTTTCCTACACTCTACAGATAGACGACATGTGGGCTGCTTGGCTGTGTGAGTGTGTTTGTGCGCTCTGCGTTGTTGTAAGTGCTGCCGATGCACATGGATGGGCCTATGGGGGGGAGAGACAGGATCCTCTCCTCCGCTCATTCTCCGTCTCTGTCCCCCCCCCCCCCTTCTCTCTCTTTCTCTCTCTCTCTCCAGCTGAGCCTCCTATCTGCCCCACTTAGCCCATGGAGCGAACGGTAATCAGCCATTCTCAGGAGAGAAAATGGCAGGGATGATAGAAAGGGAAAAAGAGAGGGATGCATGCTCGGTCGTCATCTTGGATGGAGCCCTCGGAGGTGTCTAGAGGAGGGAGCTCGAGGCTGACATTGGAGTGGACGGGTGAAAGGAGAAAGGAGAGAGGAGGAGGGGGGGAAGAGGTGGTGATGAGGGAACAGGAAAGAGAGGGAGGGATGGTTCAGCGCACAGAGAGTGAGACAGGTAGAGGGAGAGACCAAAACAGGGAGGAAAGATTTGAAAAAAAAAAAGGGTGCATTTGAGGTAGATGTCTCAACAGTTTGTCTGTCGTTACTGGCAGACAAATAGAAAGGTTGGACAACAGAGGGACAGGCTGTGGCGTCCTGTGGCGCAGTGGCAGGTGCACACAATGTACTGGCAGCGTTTTCGGTCCAACTGGAGCCACTCTTGTTGCATGTCAATACTCTACTGGGTGCTGATGAGGAGCATTGCATTTAAGTAGTCTTACAAAACAGGACAGAGGAGAGGGGCGTCGCGAGGGACGGCAGGGCACAGAGATCCGGAGGGAACACGGGTCGACAGCAGGAGGAATGTACTGTTAAAATATTCACCTGTTCTCTTTGTAAGCGTTGTTGGGAGCGGATGGCCGTTGTGTGCCTGCCTTGTACAGACAGATGGATGGTCCCACTGAGAGTGTGCGTGGTTGTGTGTGCGTGTGTGGGTGTGTGTGTGTGCTTGCGTGCTGAGGGACCCGAGGAGCCTGGCCTCGTCCCCGGGGCTCGACTGTTTTGTATCAACCTGGCAAAAGAATTTAGCTTTTACATACCGACTGTGAGCACGAAATGGGTCTGCAAGTTCAGAGCTTTTTACATTTTACATTACGTAACTAATTCGCCTAACTAACTAGCTAAACTAAGAAAATCAATTTAAATAAATGATAAACATTTTTCTGCATGCTCTTGCATGCAGAGTGGTTATTTTAATGACCAAAGCCAAAGTTTTCAACTTTGAAAAGCTGATTTTGACCTAATCATTCTTCCCTCCTTCCTTTTCTCTCGTTTATTTCTATTCTAAAGATTGTGGTGTATATGATTTGTCTAATTTTAAAGCAATAGTTTGACATCTTGGAAAATATTTGTGTTTTCTTGTCCAGAGTAGATGAGAGGATGGGAACCACTCTCACACCTATCAGTAAATCACAAAGGTACACGCACCCCCGTTAGCTTAGCTTAGCATAAAGACAGGAAAAAAGCTGGACCTGCCCAAGCAAGCATGAAAAAATCAGCCTACCATCCCCTCTAAAGTCACTAACTAACATAACTAACAAGTGATATCTCCTTTGTTCAATCCTTGCAGAGCGAAAGTGTACAACAAGTTATGGTTGTACCTGGGGTTTTTGGCCTGGACCAGGAATTTCCCCGGAGTATCTACTCCAGACTCCACACAACCCCCCCCTGAATCCATAACTGCTATGCTGTGCACTTTGGTTTTTCCTGACTTACGCTAAGCTTAGCTGACCTGCTGACGGTAGTTTCATTGTTGACACACAGACACAAGACATGCTGTGAATCTTAGCAGCTAAATCTGTGCAAGAATACGAAGAAGTACATTTGCCAAATGGGAATCTATTCCAGGAGACATGCTCATTTTGAGGTTCCTAATTTTATTTTGACTTATTACTAGAATAAGTTTACATGCTTAAGTGGTCAGAAAACACCTCACACCAGAAACACCAGAAGTACATTTGCCAAATGGGAATCTATTCCAGGAGACATGCTCATTTTGAGGTTCCTAATTTTATTTTGACTTATTACTAGAATAAGTTTACATGCTTAAGTGGTCAGAAAACACCTCAGTCTTCTCATATGGTCCAGGGCTGCAGCTCTGTGTCCCCCCTTGTGTCTGAACCGCTCTGTTTTAGTTCCAGTCTTTTTAAGGTCTTCCATCCTGAATACCTAGTTTCCTCTGATCGATCAGCTCACACACTTTTCTTACCTTGATTACCACGTGCCAGCTTTAGCCACTAATGATAAAATAATGCAAATGTTTGACTCCGTGACATAGTGTGACATCACAAAGATACAGAATTATAGGCGGGACTACCGCTAAAGCGCTTCAGGAGCAGTGTTTTCTGTGGGAGAGAGGAGCTTCTGGTGGTGCAGACTCTGACCTTTCGGATCTTTTACATGCACGAGAATCTAAATAAAACACTGAAGGAAAGAACAAAAAAAGACAATGGCTCTCCTTTTAAGGATGGTGCTTAGTGTTGATGTAATTGTCTGAGGTGTTTGAGATTTGGTTCCCTCTAATGAATTGTTACCCGTGGCTTCAGTACGAACATCAGCCCCGTCAGATTGTGGATCTGACACCTGACCGATGAATTGTGTCTCTAATGAACTGATGATAATGTGCAGGAACTTTTTTTCTCCCAATGAAGGTGAACTCACTGCACAGATTTATGGGTGTTCAATTAGTTTGGGTATGATAAAGAGGAGATTAGATTAAAGAGATACATTAACTTGTGGGTTTTTGCATTTCAATGGATATTCCCTGATGGCAATTAGCTGAAGTGAAGAAAGAAATCCATTTCATACAAGAGAAACCTTCCTGTGCAGATCAAGGGACTGAAAGGTAAAAATTGGGAAAGTAATGAAGTAATAAAATGGAGAATGATATTAACTTGCAGGTATCCTGTAGGGGGGGAAAAAACACTTTATTTATTATCTGGTATTTTGGTCCTGCTGTTTGATTGATGCGAGAGCGAAGCCAAACAAAGACAAATGTGCGCGCTGATAAACGCATATTGAGATTTGACTTAATTGTTTTAGAGATGTTTGTAACCCCTGGGAGCTGTTTAAAAGAAAGCCAATTGCTTGCACATTGAGAGAATTACTGCAAGAGAAAATCAGCGAGTAAATAAATGCTGTCCATAAACGCAGCGTGGGTACCGGGGCTCCAAAGACGACAACAAATTAGTCACATATGTACAGCTAGTTTGCGTCCGTGTGAGGGGTGTCGGTGGTGACGTAGGTGTTACAACAGATGGAGGAGTATTATTCATCGAGGCCAACTGTGAGGAGCGCTGATCGGAGATCTTTGAGGGAAGAAAAAAACAAACATCATTGTCCCTTTAAGTCTGTGGAAGTTGCTGTGAAAAAAGTTGCTTTTTATAGCTCGGACTGTCACAGCGAGTCTTGCGCCGACCCTGACTGCCTGTCACTGTGGGTCTGTGTCACAAGCAATATGCTGCGCCCAGGTCAGAAGACTTACTGTAGCGTAGCCAAGAAATTCACTGTCAACTGAATGCTTTCAGCTCATTGTTGAAGCACCCCGTGTGACCCGCAGCCCCACCCACTGCTCCTTAGAAAAACAGAGCTGGCAGACATATTGTAAAGTCATATCCATGCCCGTTATTGTGTCTCTGGTGGTGGAAGGAGTCCTACAATCCAGGGGGTCAAAGGGTCAATGTGTGCAACGGTTTAACCACGATCTGTCTTGGTTTTTATTTTGTTCTTTTATTTTTTTCTTTGCTAAATTGTTCCAGATAAGAGCGCCAGCGAAATGCCTAAAATATGAATGTAGATGTAAAATGTATGAGAGTGAAAACGAGAGAGGCGAAACTTAAGAGGAGACGGAGCAGGAAGCAGAGCTTGAGTAACCATCTGTCCAGATTGGGTTTGGGGGAATTCTGCTAAATCACCGCAGATCTGGTGAAGTGGAGGCGTAAAAATAAGCACATCCGCGCGCACAAACGTATAAATACCCGCACTCATCCTAAGCGTTCCCAGCCTTGAATTGACCTACATAGGGTATTTACGCCGGGATCAGTGCCAAATTGTAAACAGAACCCATGGAAATAATCCAGAGGAGTGTAATGAGAGCTTCTCTCCGGGATCCTCTGGGATGTTGGACTAAGAAAGAAACATAAAGAGGAATATGAAAACAAGGCAAACAACAGCGGCAGCAGCCAATGAAAACTGAATGACATGCCGTCCTTCCTGAAATCTGTCTCCTTCTCACCTCTCCTCCTCTCTCATCTGCCCTCCTGCAGGAGCGAGACCGTGCTGCATCAGTTTTGCTGCCCCGCCCCCGAACATCCAGAGGTCGACTCCACCGGCTCATCCGGGTAAGANACCAATCACAGACACTCTCACTTCCCTCCATGTTGTTTTCTCTGCGGCGTGATGGTGAAAAACTTTCTGGCCCCTGCACGCGTGTCATCTGAGTGAATCACGTCCACACCCGGGCTTTTAATCGTGCTTGTTAGTGTGTGCACAGTACAGCATGCCAGTGTGAAATGATGTATTTATGGGGCGCCTGGAGTTACGGCAAGAGAGTTAAATGCTGCGTAACAAACCTATAGCTCTCGCAGCCTCGAGGGGAACTCACAAATAGAGAGTTATAGAAAGCAAGGGGGTGGGCGGCGGGGTATGAACTGATATTGCCACCATTAAAGTGCCCATGGCAACCCAGTAATGACGCTGTGAACTGCTGCCACTGCCATAGTAACTGAGGGGATATGACTTTTGCCGTCTGTTTGTGCGTGGGCAGATGGCCTGTTTGTTGTCTTTGAGTTTGTTCATTTCAGTTTTGGCGCACGGGGGGCGCGTGAACGCGTGACGTTTCACTCGGAGGGTTGTACAACTTCGAAAAGCTGTTATGTTTCTCTGATGATTGCTGTTTGCCCATCCCCCCCTCCCCTCTCCTCCGGAGTTCCTCCCATCTTTTAATCCTCTGTGTCTAAATCCAGTCTATCTTCATCTGATGTCTTCTGCTTACTTCAGCGTGCACCCCTGATCGTTATTTATCCGTCTGTTTCTAATCACCTCTCCTCAATTATTTCCATCGCGTCCCTCCCCCTCGCGTCTCTCTCGCTCTCATTCAGTTTTTTTTTTTAATAATATCACCGTCCGCCTGTCTCGAATCCCTTCTCTCGTTTTCTCCAATCTGATGACTTAACTTCTCACTCCCACGTAGCCCTGATTGGATGAGCTAATGGCACAGCAGCAGTTGGATGTCCACCTGAGATGATGAGAGGAGCAGTGTAACCTCATTATTATCATCCCATGAAGTTGTGTGTGTGTGTGTGTGTGTGTGTGTGTGCGCGTGCATGCGTGCGTGTGTGTGTGTGTGTGTGTGTGTGTGTGCTCCTGGTGGCTGGCGTCGCTGTCTGTCATCAGCTGAATCCATCTGAGCATCAAAAACCTCCCAGGAGATGTCATGAGATCTCCTAACCTGCCATGCCTTGTCTCTCCTCTATTCAGCTTTTGTCTGTGTGTGTGCGTGTGTGTGTGTGTGTGTGTCTGTGTGTGTATGTGTGCGTGTGCGTGTGTGTCTCCCCTGGCTGTACAGTACCGTGAGTCTCTGAGGGTTTCTTGAGAGATGCAGTTCGACAGATGCCCATCTTCTCTTCCCCACGTGACGTCACGCGAGCAGGCGGAGCAGCAGGAGTGTGTGTGCTTGGTGTGTTTGTTTTGCAGCTACGTATGTGAGCATGTGTGGGGGCGTGTGAGCTCGGGATGGAGATAGATAGATAGAGAGAGAGAGAGTCGGGAGGATATAGCGCCCATATCATTATGGAGGCTTTTGCTGTCCAGATGCATTAATAGCTCGACTCTTGCTTTTAAATCCCCTAATGTATTCTAATGTACTCTAATGTATTCTGATGCAGCGCAAGGGGCATGGCAGTGTTTTAATAGAGGTTTCGATAGAGACAGCCTCCAGCATGCGCGCACACACACACACACACACACACACACACACAAACCAACACAATGTCTCCGTATCTTCGTGTTTCCTCTCTCTGTTTTTTATCGCAGTCTTTCCTCTGGATCTCCCTCCCTGTATTCTCTCCCAACTTTTATCTCATTCAGAGATTATGACCGAGCGTCTTCCGGCCCTATCTCGGACTTTTTTTAGCCGGGGACGCAGAATATTTGCTTTCAAGGCAATCGAAGAAAACAAAAGAGGAAACTTTAGTGATGCAGTCATTATTTAACCATGAGCAGGCTTTTTAGTCTCCCCGGCCCTGTTTTTTTTTTTGCACTGTTCCCCCTTGTGTAAAAAAATTATTAGAGTAAGCATTATCTGAGTGGAAGAAAGATTGCACACACACACACTCTTAATTGCACGCCATTATAAAACCTCTTAAGGGGGGATCATACCTCTATGCTAACCTCAGTCCAGAGCAGCCATATAAAAGGTGCTGAACGTCTGTGTTTAGTATCTTTTAGAGGTGGTCTGATGCCAGAAATGTTCACTTTTTGTCCACAACAGAACTTGTTGTTGAAAAGCGCACCTCATACACAGTCTGCTGTGTCATGGCAGTACTTTGCTTCGGTAAGCCGTACATGGCTTTCGCAGTGTTTTCAACAACGCTGTCTCGTAAAAAGAACATTGTTCCATCTGTGGACAGGAGCTGGGATTATGTGAAGAAGGGCTGTGAGCACTAGTACACAGCCTCCAAAGACGACTTTGTCGGATTCAGATATATTTTTGTTGTTGCTTCCAGCGGGTGCTGTTCTACAGAAATTAATGTTTATTAAATATCTGTGCAGCCAGATTTGGTTACTTCCCTTCTTTTTCTTCGAGTCATGTTTGACTTTGAGGATAAGATTCTCTCTCTGTTACTGTATTGCGTTGCAGCCTGTGTGTGTGTGTGTGTGTGAGCGCTCGTACGGCCTGGATTTAAAAATAATTCTGTAGATGTCAAGATAGTGTTGTTATCGTGATTTGTTTGGCCGTGACAATCAGGTAGTGAAATCTGATTTCGTGACAGCTCTATCTGTAAACCAAGCAGCACAACACAGAAAAATGTTAAAGAACAATCATTCTGTTTCTTTGAAGGAGACTCTTCACCACAAAACTGTTACTGAAATGTTCCTCCAAATTGATGTCATTGCTTGGGAAACAAATCAGCTTTTGGAGACAGGCACATGCACAAAATCAGCACTGATTTCAATCGTCAAACATTGTTTGTGGCCACCCACAAGAGCGCAGATCCAGCTGTGCCCAATAACACTCCCCGTTTGCCATCTCGTGCACTATAAATACCTTCCACCGTTTCGATTCCAAGTATCAGACAGCGTCAAAGATGTGGGGACAGAAGAGTTCACATGAAGAAAAACATCTTTTGCAGGTTCTTCATCGTATGTGTTTCTTTTTTTATGTAATAAGGGGATTGTATGAGGTCACATAGTAGATATGTATGTCATAATGGGGCATTACAATACATTAATTTTATCTGTTAATGTGTTTTTGCACATTTGTAACTCATAATGCTCGCAGCATTTCATGGTGGGGTCACGTCAACAGCTTCCCAAGTGTAACCCACGACTGTAGACATTGCTTCCCAGGAATACTTTGATTGGTCCAGTCTGTGAGCGCATTGATTTTAAATCATGTACATTGCAGCCACCTAAATGATGGATGTGTTTGTTCGTTGCACTTCAGTGGTGTGTGGTTGACAATGCAGGTTTAAAATGTAAGACTACTTAGTCCCCTCAAGGAAATTCCCATGATGGAGCAAACTCTTCAGAATCCAGACTACGACACTCCTTTTTGCTTAAAAGCTCATTAATCTCCACTTCAATCTTGATAGATTTGTTTTAATCACAGTTCAGCCGGGACTCTCACATCAAAGTTTAAACCCTTATTCAAAGACTATGCAGGGATTTTTTATTTTTTTGGCTCCGTTCATCCTGAGCAAATATGTGCAAGCTAAACACAGACTGTCACTGAGTTCAAGATTTCCTGCCAAAGTCGGAGGTACAAAACATTCATTGAATACCCACATGCCAAAAGAAACATCAAAAGAAATAAGGGATTTCCCTTTTCCCTTGATGCTTTGCTGTATTACAATAACAAACAATATGAAGAAATGTACATAGAAAAAATTAACAATACAATATGAAGAAAATATTCTAAAAATATATGTTATGTAAATTAAATAGCTGCAGTTTTGAGTAGTATTAACCAGGGGATGTGCAAAAGTTCACAGCTGTATAAAGAATATTTGACTGTAAAGATGCGACTATGAAATGTTAACTGTGCCTGCTTGAACTACAGCAGGGCCTCATGTATGACACCACAGTCAGTGAGGCACAACATGTAAGCGTCCAGAGTTTACTGCTCACAGTAAAGTAGGACTGAAACCATCAGTCAATAAATTGGTTCCCTGGTTTGCTAACCTCGGGGTCCGGACCCTAAAAGGTCGTAAGCTGATCACCCAGGTAGAAAATAAGAAAGGGACTAAATCCTCCTACATAAACATGACTATTTTTCAGACTTTAATCCACCTGTTTTTTAAAATGAAATACTACACAGTATAACTACCTCAGGCTTCTAAAAAGTAATGAAATGAAATAATCTAAAAGAGAGAATCCCTCTTGGAGCGAACTGCTCACGACTTATAGATGAGCAGCCTGTGACGAGGGGGCACGAGCAAAAGAAGCAAGTAAAGAAGTGAGTAAAAATGCAAATAGCCCTTTTCTAAATTCAGTTTACTAAGTAGAATATAGAATAATGTACAAGAGAAATGACAAATACCTAGCACAAAGCATAATGTATACATACAATACTAAAAAAAAGGTCAAAAGTACAAAGAAAGACAGTGCAAATCAACACAGCATATAGAAACTCATAATCACACTGAGGAAGCCTCGGAGTCATGGAAAGGTCAAGAAACTGAACTGATCTAATGGGAGAGGGGAGATTATTCCGGAGTCTGGGTGCCAGGACTGCAAAAGAGCAATCGCCTTTGGTTTTAAATTTAGCACTTAGAAAAACCAAGAAGCTCTGACTGGATGACAGAAGAGGCTGGTCAGGGAAGTGAGGGGTCAGTTGCTCGGAAATTAAAAACAAGGGCTAAGCCACGCAGTGCTTTTTGAGCAGAGGTCATACTATGGTCAGCTGTGGCCCGAGGCAAATATTCTCAGGGGGCCCTTTATTTTATAAATAATCTGACACACACACACACACACACACACAAAGGAAATGCACTTGTACCAAGCTCGACGTCATCACATTCTAAATAACCATAATAAACAAAGGCCTGTGATCAAACACACACAAAGCATTTTGAGGCAGCAGCGGTGCACAGAGCTTAACAGGGTTCCATCAGGGGACACCTTTCCCAGATATCTTTAGTTGGGCTTGAAACATTTGCCTGGTCCTGACGGTGCACCTCTGCTTGTTAGAAACTAAAATAACCTTGACTGGTAAGTGCAGTGAGGCTAGAATAGGTGTACAAAAAAGTTGGGAACCACTTGATTAATTGTTTAGGTAATTTAATGATGCTGAAAGTGCTGAAAAAATGCCTCTTTTATGCTTTTATCTGTTTGATTTCTTTGGACATTGAATTTCTTTGAGTTATGATGGTTGAAAATCAAGTTACTGACAGATTAATTGGTAATTTAAATATGGTTGAAGCCCTGAAGGTGAAGTAGGAATACATTTAAATATGTAGAAAAAAGGAAGTGAGGTAAGAAATGCTTTTGGATGTCAGCCTTTAAATAAAGGCTTTTTAGTCCTGGTCACATGTCCAGAATTCGAATCCTGCAACCTGCAGTGGAGCCATAAATCTGACCAAATAGGACCAGACACATAAATTCAGTCATCCTTGCCCCCGAGCCACCACAGCCACACATTACTCTCCACCTGCTTCTTCCCTCGTGAACCTCCCCACACTCCACACAGTTGATGACTCGCCGCTGCGATAACGGAGCAGAGTTTTGAAGGTCAGTAGGGAGGACTGATAGCTGTCTGTCCTTTCATTTCCATGGCAGCGGACAGATGCTGAGCCTGGAGGATGGATCGTCCTCTGGTGGTGGACAGGAAGTGGAGGGGACCAAGAGAGAGGGACCCAGCGAGTATGAGATCTCCCTGGAGAATAAAAACAAGCAGGTAATGTTCCTTTTCTTCTTCTTTGGTTTTCTCTCTGTGCGTGTGCGTGGGCCCGGTAAGCACATGGTGGGACGGAGTGGATGTTGACTCCCTCTACCTGTTTCACCTCGAGGAGGTGTGTGAAGGATGATCATTTGACATTGTGCCTTGACGTGACAAAAAAAGATTCCCATTGAGATCTATTTCTGTCCGTGTTGACATGAAAAACAACACCAGCGATTCGGCTGCCACAGCGACAGGAACACGAAAGATGCTAGGTTGTCATGGTAACAGCTAATAACTGCTTCTGGCGGCTGGAGATGTCTTTATTTCTCATACCGAACTGCTGAAGGGTCGGCTGTTGCTGCGGCAGTGCGAGTGTGTGTATACGAGTGTGTGTATGTGTGTGTGTGTGTGCACTTTTTGTGGGTTTGCTTGTGCGAGCAAACACACACCGAGGCACATGTGTGGCTGTCCTCCTTTTTCCTCCCTCTCTGCCTCTTCATCCCTCTTCCTCCCACTCTATCCCCCCACCCCTCTTTTATTTCCCTCTTGCTGAAAATATAGGAGGGCAAAAAAAAAAATCCTGGAGGATGCTGAGATTCGGGCTGAGCTGCTCTGCCAGCGAGCGGCGCAGGAATAGGCTCGTGCGGTCGGGTGTCTCCTCTCCTATTCATTTTACTCAACGGCACCTTTGTCACAGGCAATCCATCCTCCTTCCAGTGGCCCCTCAGACGGTATTAGGAGTCGAGTGATGATAGATGATGTTTACATTGGCTCTAATATCCTAAAAACCCCAAACTGGTTTTCAAGTGAGAAGGAGAAGGGTGCGAGTGGGAATTCTGTGACTCAGGCGACGATCGAGTTCTTTTGATCTTTTGTCGACATGGGCGCAAAATGGCAACATGATGTTTGCCTGCCGGTGGATGAATAAATATTTTCCAGTGGCTGCTGTGTGCTTTGCAATATCACTCTTGCAGTGTCATCAGTGGGTTTCAGAGCCTTGTAAACATGTTTGATATTTAAACTCACTCCCCCTCACTCTCTCCCCATCCCCAGATAGAGGAGCTGGAGCAGAAGTATGGAGGCCATCTCATAGCGAGGCGGGCGGCCCGGCGCATTCAAACGGCCTTCCGGCAGTACCAGCTGAGCAAAAACTTCCAGAAGATCCGCAACTCGCTGTCGGAGAGCAAGTTGCCCCGCCGGATCTCCCTGCGCCATCCCAGCCCTTCAGGCCGTAACCGGAATTCAACCCAGAGACACAGTTACAGCCTGCATCCGGGAGGAGGACAGATACCCTTACGCTCCAAAACTCCTCCTCCGCCCCCGTGCCGCTCCACCTCTCTGCCCCCTTCACCTGCGTCTGCCCCCGCAGCTGCTTCCTCTCCGGCCCCGGGCCCAGCCCCACCTCAAGACCCTTCGCAAACACTCACGCAGCTGGAGGACTGCTTCTCTGAGCAGGTGAGTGTGTCTCCCACCGGTTTCAAAAGAAGTCTGATTGTGTGTAAGCTTATGAAAAAAAAAGAAGACATTACTTCTCACTGGATTTATCACCACAGTAAATAGATTCCTAATGAGATAATGGTCTCAGTCTCTAAATGATGGTGCAATTTAGAGTAAAATAGGTTAAAAAAGTAGGGTATGCTTGAGGGCATTGCTACCTTGTGATTGGCAAGTTGCTACCACGGCATGTTCTCACCTTCTCAGTCAGATTCAATCAGGATAGAGACCAAGCAATGCGTATACTTACCAGAACCAAACTCTTGCCCTAATAGGGTTAGGACAAGAGTTGGTGATGGCTGTAATGCCAAACTTGAGGCTTCAAGTTGGTAGTCCAGGAACCAATAGGTAACGTCACAGTCCAGACGGAAATATCATAACGACTTCCAGTTTGCTGTCTGAATCAGCTGTAAACTGCTGATAAATTACAAAAAGAGATCCCTCTTTCAACTATATCTAAACAACTATTTGATGGGTAAAAATGACATTTTCTTCAGACATGCATGGTGCCCAGAGGATGAATCACGATCAATTTAGTGACGCCTGCAGGTCAAAGTTTTCACTTCTCTTGTGAAATATCCTAATATCATCAAGATGGATTGACATAACAGGAAAGATGAATCATGATAACTTTGGCGACACCATCAAAGTCAAAATTGAAATTTCCAATCCTATCCTTATTACGGCAATTGCAAATATTCAGCTGCACGACTCGGCCTCATATCTGCATTCTGTATGCGCAGACTGCACCACATTGGCTGGCCCCCACTGGCGCAATCACTGGCAGCTTCATCTGAATGCCACGGTCTGCTCAGTAGCCAGCCACCATCACTGTTTATCCAGTTCCACTAGTCTCACAAATAGCCACCAATTAGCAACCCCTCAAGTATCAGGAACATTCCTCACATGAATCGTGTCTCTTGACCCGATTAACTCGCTGGTTTTGAAGTGTTTAAATGTTTCTGAAGTGTATTTTTTCATCATCATGTCTGCAGCTTCATTCCTTGGCCCAGTCAATTGACGATGCCCTTCGTGGTTGGAGCTTGTCGGAGGGTGGAGAGGGGAAGGGTTTGCTGATGGACCCAGGGGCCCTTCGCGCAGCTGCCGAGAGCGCCTGTCTGCCGCGCAGTGCCAGCTCGCTGCTCATGGCATTCAGAGATGTCACCGTTCACATCGACAGCAATAGCTCCTACACCATCTCTTCCGCCACCACCACAACCACCACCTCTCTGGGCAACGCAGGCGGAGGACAGCCGGGCAGCAGGAAGACTTCTGTGAGCAACATGGCTGGGGGAGGAGACTTAGACGAGCCAGAGTTTCCTGCACCGCCGCCCAGTGAGGAGCTGGAAATGGTCGATCCAGGATCCAGGAGGGGTTCAGCCGTGCCAGTTCCAGGTGGAGGTGTGATGGAGGGGGAGTGCGGCTCCACCTCCACTTCTACCTCTACTTCCACCTCTATCTCCACCTCGGCCCAGTCTAACCAGCAGCCTGCTCAGATTTACACCCAGTACCAGCAGTACCACTACACTCATCCTCAGCAGATCCCCGGAGGGCCGAGCCCCGAGGCCCTGCAGGCTCTGGTCGTCTCGCTGCCCAGGGACCGCTGCCAGGACCCAGCTTCCTGCCGCTCGCCAACGCTGTCCACAGACACACACCGCAAACGCCTCTACCGCATAGGACTCAACCTCTTCAATGTGTGAGTGGGCCGGCGACACACGCAAACTCACACACACATGAAACTGCAAAATATAGCCGTGCCCTGCGGCTCGGGGTTCAAAGTACAATTACTGCTGTTTGTATCTAACAAATCTCCAACAGCCCGGCAAAACTGCTCCGAGCAGCTGATCATTGGTGTTTGTAATAGTCGGGAGGAGCCGCCTGTTCAGTGCCATCTTGTGATGTCGTGATGTCAATGAAAAAAAAGAGGTGGAGAGGGGGGCGGGGGAAGTATAGAAGGATTCACGAGAGGGAAAAGAAAAGAGGGAGAATGCAGTTAAAGTGGAGAGGCAGTCAAGGAGGTCAGGAACAATGCGAGAGCCGCTCAGCTTCTATTAATAGAGTCCACGGTTGGCCTGCACTTATTATTAGTTAATACAAATTAAAGTAAATTAACTCACATGCATCAGTAAGAGCGGGTCTGATCCAGAAGTCCAGGGCTAACAGCTTTTGCACATGAATGCACATTTTCATTCCTTCGTTCTCTTTGTGCTTCCTCTTGAAGACACACTCACACACAAAATCACTTCCCCTCATTCACACACACACACACACACACACACACACACTAAGCACACACACTAAGCACACACACTAAGCACACACACTAAGCACACACACACACACTAAGCACCCCTTTCTCTTAAAGACAGTGTTACGCATTTTCTTTCTCACTCAGGCCCACACACCTATCCGCTTGAAAGCACAGAAACATCACACACGCGCTGTTTTAACGCTTCACACCATGTCCTTTTCTGCTGTTGGCTATCTTGCGGGCAGGAATCCAGAGAGAGGCATCCACTTCCTGATCACACGTGGCTTCGTCCCGGACACGGCCATCGGAGTGGCTCACTTCCTGCTGCAGAGGAAGGGCCTGAGCAGGCAGATGATTGGAGAGTTTTTGGGGAACAGCAAGCTGCAGTTCAACAGAGATGTCCTCGAGTGAGTCCTCATTATTTATATGCATACATTTATATGCATCATTAAATATACATATGTTTAGATTTTGATAGCGTTTTATCAAAATCAACTTTCAGCTGCACCTCAAGGTCTTCATCAGTCGAGTTTGCTCAGATATCATGGAAATGAGATGTAAATAGCAGGCACATTTCATTTTTTTTAAAACTAATAGATATCACCCTGAAACGTCCCCAGATGATAACTTACAACAAGGTTGTTATTTTTCTAATTACAACTTTTCTGAAATGTTACATTTAAATACGCAAATTAGACATTTTCTTATCAAAAATGCACAAAAATCTACCATTTTCCACAACTGAATGCTGGATAAAACCAAGTTAAAAATGTTTTTTTTTTCTTGCTGTTGATATATTTGAGTCAAAATGTTTTTACAGAGGGACTTTTGGGTGTCTCATTTCATCACTCCATGAATCAGAAAACACTAGGTTTTTGCCCAGTTTTTATAATAAGCTATAAATGTTAAATGAACAAACTCCTCTGTAAAAACCCTGAATAATGTAGTTAATAAATTACAGTTAATGCCTCTGAAGTGTACGTCTCAAGAGGAATGGCCTTTAAACATACTATGTGCTAAGGGTGCAAAATTTAACTCGTAGATATCACAATGAAACTTCCCCAATTTTTATGAAGACAATTATTATTTGTGTTACACATTTTCCGATGCTTTATTTTTAATTATGCAGTTAAATATGTGCATAACTATTAGCATCAATGTCCAGAACAGAAATCTGAACTAAAATAAACGCCTAAATGTGCATTAAGGATGTTTTCTCTCCACTAGTCTGAAAGAAGAAATGTAATCCAAACAAAATCTCAAAATTGACGAGTGCATAAAAAAAAAAGCTGCTTTCACCTGTAGTGTCTCCTCTTAAAATTTCATAAATGGCTTATTTTACTAATGATAAATCATTTACTGATACTTATATATAGATCAGTTAAAAGCCATTAAGGTGTGCTCTTGTGATTAAGTACTGCACTTCTACACAGTCTGTGGATTTTGTGGTCAATAGTCAAAAGCAGCAGAAGCGGAGATATCCTCGCTCGTAATCCCTACGATGAGTCAGGAACTAAAAATGCTTCAGACTCTGTAGTATTTCTTTGTTAGACTCTCTAAACGTCGAATGCTGGCGAATGCCCACGTCTTTCAAACTGCACACGTCCACTTTGAAATGCAGGCTCTGTATCTTGAATTCTCCAAGCCCAAGCCAGCGGGACTCTGAAGACGTAACCGTTGTTATTTCTCAGGCTTTAGAGAGCTCGACAGACGCGTCATAATTAATGTCGCTCCAGGACCATCGTGATACCAACCAATCAAGTTCTTTTAATGTCACAGCCAAGAGACTCTGGGAAAAAGACCGGAAAGAAATGCACACATGGGAGAAGTATTCCTTTCAAATATGGTTTAAGGTTGTGAAAGGGTATATTTAACCTCGACCATGTTTTTCTAAAACCAATCAAGTATATTTTTGTCGCCAGAAATCAAAGCCTAGTCTCCTGAGTGAGAGTCCTATTCTTAACCCACTCAGCCACAACAACTTCCTCCAGGTGCAGTTATTCATTCGTGTTGAGTTGAAATGATGGAGCACTTCTCTTCCTGTATGACACTACCTCGTTCAGTAAAACCCTTAGTTAATCATAAAGACCTCTCCAATGGACTGGACCTCCACTTACCTTGTGGAAAAAGGGCTACAGAACATCTGGAGCGAAATTAGTTTATTTACATCTTCTTGCATCCTGGACTTGATTCAATTACCTGCTACTTAACTGAATGACTGACAGGATTTGAAACGAGCATTTCACCTCAAGGTCCACTGAGTAACAGCTCTGGAGGGTTCCACCACATCACGTAGGCCTCGTCTGCGATATGATTAATTGCCACTGTGCAGCAGATGCTCACGCTTCCATTTTATTGCGACTTCTTCTCATCTACGCTGACTTAATTACTGATCAAAGTTCCTTTATAACATAAGAAACAATGCTACCTCACTGTCTATTTAGTCGGAGCTCTGGAGCTTTAAAATGTACCTGTTTGCTGTGTATCCATGTGTCTATGTTGCTCTTTAATACAAAAAAAAAAGTGGGGAGATAAAATATTAAACAGGAGATTTGTTCAACATTAATATATTCAGGTATTCTAAAATATCCAAAATAGAACAAGCTATTGGAACCTAACCTGACACACACACACACAGACACACACACACACACACACACTCAGGGCGACACACACAAGCACACAAAGTCACTTGACATGCGGCACTTGCATGCATAAATGCAACGCGTCCACGAGAACACGCGTTCACTCAATGCTTTCACACTCACCCTTTTTGCATCCAACCAGTGTAGACAGAGATCCAGGATAGAGAGGCTTTTTGCTGAGGTTGTTGCAGAGAGCTGTAGAAATAGGTCACTGCACTGAACACACACACACACACACACACGCAAGCACACGGCCTCAGTTTCTTTCATTCAGACACATAGACACACACACTCGCGGACACATAAACGTGGACGCACAATCTTGTGGATGTACTTCTTCCGTTGCTGCAGCTTGTCCTCAGCCTTTCATGCACCTCTCTCTCTCTCTCTGTCTCTCTCTCTCTCTCTCTCTCTCTCTCTCTCTCCCTCTCTCTCTCTCTTGCCCGTCGCACTAAAGATATCATTATTTTCGTCCTCTCTTGCCTTTCTTTCCCTCTTATCTTCCACTGCCGTTAGACCCGGTCGTCCCCGTTGATGTTTGCACAAAGTATGCGTGTGTGTGTGCGCGACCGCGCGTGCAAACATGTCTTCTCTATGTGCGTCTTCCAGGTCAGTGCTTGTGTAATGGAAGTATGACTGTAAGGGGGAGATTTGCCATCAGCACTTAGTTTGATGCACACGCGCAAACACTCACCTTCTCCTTACAGTGACACACTACAACCAGAGCCAGTCTCACTCGCCTTTCTCTTTTGCTCTCTTTCTTCCTCCCTCCCTCCCTCCCTCTGTCTGTCTGTCTGTCTGTTCCTTTGCAGTTGCGTTGTGGACGAGATGGATTTCTCGGGCATGGAGCTCGACGAAGCCCTGAGAAAGTTCCAGGCTCATGTTCGTGTTCAGGGAGAGGCGCAGAAAGTGGAGAGACTCATCGAAGCCTTTAGGTGAGACTGTCAACTCGCTCCCAACCGGGGGATCCTCGCTGACTAACAGGCTCTGGCTCCACGTTTTAACACGATTCAACACAACGACAGTCCATCACACGACCGGGGAGGGCTTGTGAGGGCACTCTTAGCTTTTGAGAATGAATAGACCTTTTGCCTGTAGCCACCTATGCAAAAAAAAAAAAGCATTTCTGATCTCATCCTGCAGCCAGGGGGTTGCAAACGTCTCCAGATTTCTATACTAATAAGACTCTATAGACAAAGTGTTTAACTGGTTCTCACTGCGGCAGGCTGGGATGAAGTCAAAGCCTCATATCATTAACAAATTACACTGATTGCCTGTAACCTTTGACTAAACTCAGCAGTGTTTGATTGTCAGCCAATCATAACTGAGATCTGAGCCGCAGGCAATCAGTGTGCGTTCCATCAGGACCAAAATAGATGTTCTATTTCACAACTTTCTCCCCTGGATGACACACAGTTACACAAATCTTGGGCCTCTGCGAGCTGTTTTATTTTCTTTTCTTTTATGCGCTTGACAGTTATGTGTCCATTTCCATCCCAAATTACACATGAATATGCAAAAGTGCATGTTTAGTACTCATGGGGTCGTAGCAGCAACTTGGTTTTCTGCTTGTTTTTTTGTCGGCGCTGACTCCTGCCCTTGAGCCACTAGTATTCATGAGCAAATCTGCTGAAGAGTTAAGACTCATTTAAATACAGAGAGGGCCTTGAGAGACCGACTGTAGCTTGAACACTCCCTTTGCGCCTTTGAGTGGACTGTCTGGCTTCACCTCTAACAAACCCCTGGGCAGAAACAATTTTTTTTTTTTTTACCTTCTGACTGAACATTTTTTGAGGCGAAAACAGACAAACTGCAACTGATGCTCTATCTCCTGGCAGGCACCGTCCTTGAAATGTCCTGTTGATGTCCGAAGATTGCTCCTAGGACTGAAAAGGCAATAAAAACGGCCATCATTGTTTTCTTTTTCAGAGTAATCGGTGTACATTTAATCTCCCTCTGCCGACGCGTTGCTCTTTTCCCTCAGGATTGCCAACAGTGTCACCACCAGCACACGAGTTGAGCCACTGCCCCTTTCAAAGCCATTAACCAAGATGTCCCTCCGAATTACACTTAATTGCGAGTATAACTCAACATTACGGGAGTGTAATCGCCGTAGAAAATGTGCTGCATATTAATTGTCTGCCAAACAACTTTCTGCATCTACAGTGTAATCCTTTTTTCTCTGAGCTGCTTACTTTGTTGTCTTCTAGTGGTCTTAAAGCTAACGCGGATTTCAGGCGTCTTTTGTTTGTCATAGTGAGCCTGTTTCTCAACACTTTCCCCCACTATTCTTCCCCGTCTGTGGCAATCGGCCCTCTGGTTCCTACTGAAGATTAAAACCTTTAACACGACTAAGAGTCCACAGTCATGCTCGCAGCGCTGCGAGGCTGTACGCTGTACCCTGGCACAATCTTCCTTTGAGCTAAATGCTAGTGTCAACATGCTGCCATGCCCACAGTGACAGTGTTAACATGGTGGTGGTATAAATGTTTACAGTGTTTACCATCTCAGTCTCTACTTGTTAGCCTGCTAACATTTGCTAAATAGCACAAACACTGCGTGCAATACAGCAGAGCTGAGGATGAAGGGAATGCTATCACCTCCTCCAAGGAGTTTTTTTTCAACGTTTGTTGATTTGCTGGTTTGTCAGCAGGATTAAATAAAAACTGCAGAACACATTTCCACAAAACTTGGACGGAGGATAGGTCTCGGCCAAGAACAGAACCCGTGTACATTTGGTGTGAATCCAGGATTATTTTATTTTTGTACTTTTGCAGGGAATAATGCATGGGAAAAAGAAATCTGGCATATCTAGGTGGCTAGTTTATATGAGTGAGTACAATATGATGTGAGTCCTGAGCTTCAGTTATGGTTAAGCAGTTATTTGTGGTTTAAATTTTTGACTGATACAGACTGCTGCACATTTTGATACTTACTGAACCAAAGGGGGCTGCTGGGCCTTGGCGGAGGTATGCACTCTACTGAGTGCCGTGCTAGTTTTGCAGTTACATTGCCGTAAACCAAGGTGTTATGATTATGGCAATACGTGAGAAGACAGTGGATCACCAGAGCTATTACTCTTCACCCAGAGGGCTGATTGCTGACTGAACCCAATTTCATGGTAATCCATGCAGTAGTTGTTAAACCTGGACCAAACCAGTGCCTTCCCTAGAGCCACATGATATTTAAAATTAAAATAAAAAAAAACAGGTCATATTATATATAGTCTAATTTTCTGTACCGTAGTTTCCAGCAAACAGGAATGTTAGCATATATGCTGGAGACTATTTTTAGCTGCGGATTAAGACACATTTGTTGCTGGGGAGAGCGGGACAGAACGTGCAGGACTGACGCAAAATAAGCTCAGTGTCCGTGTTCATCATAATAAATGAACACGTCAGTCAGGGATGCAGCTCATTGATGTGTTTTAAGAGCTCCAGCAGGCTGCGGATGCATATACAATACTTGCTCGAGGGATCTGCTCACTGCTGATTTTATTCTTTTTTATTGGATTTGGAGCGGTATGATTTGAAATGAAATCACCCGTCCCATCCGTTAAAAGGAAAGTGAGTTCCCACTCCAAGCAGAAAGTGGTGAGGGCAGAGAAGAGAAGGAGCAGTCATGACACCCCCCCCACCCCTCTCTGCTTCTGATTTGAGGGGGCCAATCAGAACACCCACCGCGGTCATCAGTTAATCACATCACACTCAATCATACGTGCTGAGCCCCGGGGTGCAGATTACAAATTCATCAGCGATCCGAGACCACGCTGTCTGTCGCTGGAGCCGTAGTTGAGTATAGGTCAGAAAATGAGCTGGCTTTATCGGGACAGCCAGACATCCGATGCCACGTCTGTTACGTAACAGTTGTTATGTCATCTGTTTGAGGCGTGTTGCACTCTTGTCGTGAGCAGTTCCTTTTATTCGAAGCGGTATTTGTGCCAGCTGGCATGCAACTTTCATGTGCAGATATGAAGATAAGAGATCGAGAGCGAGTGCTTAAATAAACTGGTTACGTAAGACGGAGGTTCGCGCTTGTAAACGTGTGAATGAAGCACACATATGCACACATATGCGCACACACACACACAGTGCTTTATTTATTCACTCGACTGTTTTCTCTCTCGGTGCACAGCCATGTATGCACTTACACACCCATGCATATGTTAATTCGCATACATTCACACTCGCACACACAGTGGATCTTGCCTTGCATGCGGCCTTTGATGAATTTGCCGCAGAGTTACATCAAGTTGGCAAATCAAGGGGGCTCGTTTGTGCCTCTGTGTGTCTACGAGTGTGCGTGTGCATATTATATCTGTGGCAGCGTCTGTGCCGAGCAGGATCTATTCTTCCTCAAACAAAAGCATCGCTGCTCAACTGGGCTGTTGTCGATTGATACCCCGCGAGTTCAGCGGCCTTAGATCTCGTGTGGGGTCTGGGAAGAAGGCTCGCTGGTCGTGCAGGTCTCAGATGTGGCCTCTCGCTCGCATACGCTCTGACAAGTACACAGTCCTCTGGAGCAGAGCAGCCCTCTCCATGTCTGCATCCTGCCTGGCTGCAGAGATAAAAGCCTCCCACCACTGAAATGGCCCACTGTGTAAGTGTAAGTGACAGTAAGAAAAGGGAGATGTGGGGGGAGGAGGAGGAGGAGGAGGGATGGAAGTGAGAGTTTGTGAAGCCTGTGGGCAGCGAGGGAGCAAAGCAAGTCCAAAATGCAGCATCTCTGGTTCCATCGTGGACCGGGCAGTGTTACCGGACCTTGGGCAGCACCATTTCGCCTTGTCAAAAGACTTGTGTGTCCTGTCAGTCTCGTTTATAGCGAAGTAACTTCTCCTCACGTACGAGTAGAACTTACAATCAGTCTTTCCTTCACGAGTGCAGCTTGTATTTGCCTTAAAACCCGTCTTAATGGCCCCACCTCACAGCGGGAGTGTTTGAGTTTGTTTTCGCTGTCCTGAAATGTGCCAACCGAAATCAAAAGATTTCCCTCAAGCTTTCCGTTGATATTTTGAAACGTGAAAAACAATTTGGGCTGAGAGGAACTCTTGCGATTTGCGGGTGCGATTGGGCACAATAATGAAGTCACAGAGAAAATCATTAAGATTTAGTACATCGGCTCTGGAGTGCTCGTGTTGCTTGTAATATTCTCTTCCCTCACTGATTATAATTTAACTGGAGCATCATCATCTACAATCCTCCAAAATGACCACAAAGTTGAATCGCTGCGTTTCTGAAACGGTTTCAATATCAAAACCTTCATGAAGGTGAGGATTCAGGCTGTTGTATTAGATTGCTTTCATTTCGGCACGGTGTACCTAATGAACTGAGTGTGATTTGATGTCAGTCAAGGCAATAACTTCCAACAGTTTCTTCAATTAGCTGATGTCAAATTGATTTTTGTGTTGCTGGAATGTTGGAAGCTGAAGAAATGATCTTATTTACTGCATTAATAACAGAATGTGGTTGGCTCGGTTACAGTGTGTAGATAAAGCCAAACAATGTGATTCATCCGGGATCCATTAAATCCACGATTAAACACCATTCAAAATATTAGCAATGAATCTTTAAAGGGAAATTCTAGGGGCCTTTGTTCACATGTTTGGGTGCGTGAATGGTTCATACTTACCGGAAGCTTTGGAACCGGTCCAGTAGTTTGCCTCAGCTTTCAGCTGCTACATGGCTGCAACGTAATCTTTTGGGACAAGTCCAACTGTGAAAGTTACATCCACTAAATGTGTTTGTTTTCTGGCAACGTTTAAGAAATGATTCCTATTCATAATCCAATCTTTTTTGTTACAAGTCTCGTTAAAGGAGAAGTTCAAGATCTCTGTCCATCCATCCATTGTCTGTAACCGCTTTATCCCTTTTATGGGGTCGCGGGGGGTTTTGCTGGAGCCGATCCCAGCTGTCTGTGGCAGAGGGCAGGGTGCTCCCTGGACGAGTCGCCAGCTCATCGCAGGGCCCTCACTGATGACACAGACCGCCATGCAAGGTGCCAACTGCACATCAGGAGCAATTTGGGGTTCAGTATCTTGCTCAAGGACACTTCGACATGCAGCTCAGCTCAGCCCGGAGCTGGGGTGTGAACCAGCGACCTTCCGATCACTAGATGACCTGCTCAACCCGCTGAGCTACAGCCACCCCGAAATCTAGATCGTATATCTGAAAATACTGGAAGTCCCCTTTAAATGGATTAGTATACTTCATACATCAGTTTTGATGAATTTTAAAGTGACACAGAGGACATTTTAAGTGTTTATGAAACAGTCTTGTGATTCCTCTTATGATTATAAGTGACCTGTAACAGCAAGCGAGACAATCAGCGAAAATGAATGCCTGTGCTCGTGTCTGATCACATATATCACATATAAAAACATTACGTCATCGCGATTCATCCTCACTTCCAAAGCCGATGCACGAGCAAAGATCTTTCCAACAGCAGGCGCTGGTGTCCTACCGCTTTTGTCAAAAGTGGGCGCTAGTAGTTCCTTGTAGACACTTTAACCTACATAGAAAAAAAAAGTTTTGTACTACTGACCCAATATTAATATATAGTGTACTTATTTATTTATTTACATTTTATATTATTTGTTGTATCTTCTTTAATATAAATGGTTTTTTTTAAATTTCATTCTAGTTCCTTGCATGTCATTTAGTGTTCCGTCTCACCCACATGTAATTGTGTTTGGATGTAAGTGGATTCAGTGTGTTCACATACAAAACAGTACATAAGGGACTGGGCTCCGATGGAGCAGAAACCTGGGGGTGGTATATTGTGTTTATCCAACTGTATCTGTGATTCATTGCATTTTGTATGACTTCATATAAATAAGGATCCACTGTGCTTGCTTGGTATTATTCGCCAGACATGTGCTGTACTTTATTCTTTGTAACCGTGTTGCTGATTACATTCAATGCTGCTGATGGTACTGGCGTCTTCTTTAAGCTTTCATAGTGGTATAATGGCCTCGAATCCAGACCAGTATGGCTGGTAAGAAATACTCGCCCAGACGTATAACTCTGTTGTCCTATTCCTCCTCCACAGCCAGAGGTACTGTATGTGTAATCCTGATGTGGTGCAGCAGTTTCACAACCCGGACACCATCTTCATCCTGGCCTTCGCTGTGGTCCTGCTCAACACCGACATGTACTCGCCTAACATCAAACCCCAGCGCAAAATGGGCCTTGACGACTTCATACGCAATCTAAGAGGTCAGTGTGTACACATACAGCATAGCACATGCATATGGGAGAGATGAAGAGTGTGTGTGTGTGTATAGTAGCTGTATGTATGCGTCATACTTGGGGGTGTAAAGAGCTCGTATGCTGAGCTGCAGACATGCTTCAACCTTTATGGTCGTCAGAGTTTGAACACTGATGATATGCAGTAACTTCACGTGTGCACACATGCACATTTTCAAACCTTTTACTGCAGATTATGATGAGGAGATCCACCGGAGAGATATGTCAGGAGGAATGATAAGAAAAGACGAGAAAAGAGAGCAGAGGGCAGAGGAACTTTTGCAACAAGCACTCTCTTATCGACCTCACCATCGGTAATTTGAGTGACAGCTTCTTGAAGTGAAATAAATTACTCAAAGAGGCGGCGGATGCTCGCCCCGGCTCCCTACCATCAAGAAAAAAAACCCTCAGCTGTGCAGGAGGAGATTTCAGATATCCTTGAGTCAGAGTTCTGCCCCAGAGACCGTGGCGTCGACCCATTTAATTGAGGCTCACTTAGCGTTAGATTTAACGATATGAGCTACAGTTACCGGAAGTATCTCATCACCTGCAGACTCCCCAAGGCTCTCAACACACCCCCCATTTACTGAAACTAAAGGAGGGTTTTGACTTTCATTTGTACCTTCAGCTGACAGGACAAGCCACAATATATTACATTTCAATATCTTCAATACTCATAAATATTACACAATTCAGGTTTTAATTCATGAACGGTCCAGCTTTTCCCAACAGCAGCGACAGGCCGCGGTGAGGATGTCATTGTGCCGCACGGTGATGGAACAATGACGGCGGCACAATGGCAGCACACACACTGGGATAAAAGCACGGTTTCTGATTCACAGCTGCCAACACTACGACGAAAATAAAACTAATTTGGTTTTTAATACCTCAGACAAAAACTACATGAGCCCACAAGGCCAGTCTCAAATTCAGTGATTACTAAGTGTTTGGATCCCCATTAACTTGCACTGTGGCTGTTGTTAATCCTCTCAATGATGCACACAGTGAAGTGATTTCATTCCAAATCAACTTCTGTGAATAAGCACAAATATGACATTTTAATTAAGTGTTTGATTTGAATATTTTGGGCATTGGTTTGAAGTCTCTGGGTCACATGACAAGAGTCCTATTAAAAAAAAAATCACTATTTTCTAAGTCCTTTGATAAAGTAATTAAGTCTGCCATATGACACCAATTTGCTATAATTATTATTTTCAAAATGTTCAGTGATAGGCAAGTCACAATAAAGGTAATTAAAAAAATATTGGTATTATGTAATTTAGACAGTAATTAACTGTCAAAAGTGGAGCAGAGCAGCTAAGCTAACCGTCCTCCTATTGCTAACATGTACAAGTTTCTCGAGGTTGCCATCAACAAAAGTTAACTGGAAACATTAAAAAGTCATACAGTTAATGTATTTTCAACCAACTCAAGGAGTTAATGTTTAAATAGCTTCCTGACTACAGCTGACAAGTACAGAAGAAGCCTATTGTGAGCATGATGTACCGCCAAAGTAAAAGTACCTGTTTGGTCAGGTACTTTGGCAGCCATCTGACAAGATCAGGCCCATGTAAATGAAAAGGGATCGAGCAATAACTTCCTTTTCAATGGTCACCCTGACATAAAAACTGCTCGTATAGCATCACCAATAAAACTGCTTATAAACTTTTGCGACTTAGTTCTAAAACAAGGCTTAATTCAAAAGCCCTTTTTCCCCGCAGGTGTGCACAGTTTTTTTTTTACAGTTTAGCACAGAGTGCCGAGAGGTGACGCTTGAAGAGATTTGAGTTTCATTCTCCTCTTCCACGCCCGTTAGAAATCCATCTGCGAGATAATCCTTGCTATCGGTATACACTTTTGTCCGTCACTGGGCAAGCGGTAACCCGACAAAAGGAAGGTCAACGGGTGATGCATTTCTATAATAGACTTATTGGTGTGTTGTTACTTGCAACGGTGGCAAAATGATCCAGCCGTCTTTGCAACCGTGGCACCGCTTGTTGTTGTCCGTTCAGCGGGCAGAGCTGATCACCTGCAGGATATAGATGACTTCTTACATTTTATGGACGATTGCTCCCTCAGGTGTGGATGACGGAGCAGACATCCCCAGAGAAATGGTCGCAGGCATTTATGAAAGGATCCAACAAAGAGAGCTGCGCTCCAACGAGGACCACGTCACCTACGTGAGCCGCGTGGAGCAGTCCATCCTCGGCCTGAAAACTGTGAGTGATATGCGTGTGCAGATCGTTCCCCCTTTTGCCTTTCTTCTCATTTCAGTGAGCTGTCTGCTCTTGTTTGTGCTGTCTCCGCTCTCTTGTGCCGTGTATTATTTCGCTGCAGTCTGTACTCGGTACTATCTGTCATCTCCGTCTCTTTAACCTCGCCTCCGTAGATCCTCGCTGTGCCCCACAGACGTCTGGTGTGCTGCTGTCGTCTGTTTGAGGTGCCTGACGCCAACAAGCCTCATAAGCAGAAACTCTCCCAGCTTCAGAGAGAGGTCTTCCTCTTCAATGACCTCCTGCTGGTAAGAAATGTCTATTATGTCACTCACTTCTCCAAATGTGCAGCCAGATATAATCAATTTACAGTGTGTTAATTCAGTGATGTTGCGTGTCTTGCTGTAGATCCTTAAGCTGTGTCCCAAGAAGAAAAGCTCGGCCTCGTACACCTTCTGTAAAGCGATGGGTCTTCTGGGAATGCAGTTTCACCTCTTCAGTAATGAGTGTAAGATGCTGTTTTACTTTGCAGTAGTTTATTCTCGGTACACTTATGGCCCTGGGCTGGAGAAATGCTGAGCCAACTGTCAGAGCTGTCTGTCAATTCGAGGTTGAGACCCAGACTTTGAGCGAATAAAAAGAAGGAATGCACAGCTGTCAATTTATGGGCCAGACTTTTCAGGAGAGTTGCTTGCTTGATCTTTGAAAGAAAGTTTATTCAATCAAAATTTGAGTGGTTATCTCTGGTAAGAGATAATGTTGATGTGACTGAACCTGCAGTAGGCACACGTAATGCAGAAATCAATGGCAATAGTGATGTTTACCAGCAGGCAGAGCCCAAGGATGTGTGTTTTTTTTAAATGCGGATGCAGTGTTGGAGCCTCATTCATTCTAAAGAAAGCTGCTCTCTGGTGCATGAATCGAAAGCCATTGTGAACGTGCTAACAAGCTGATGTGATGGATTTAGCTCACAAAGTGTTGGTCATTCGCTTACATTTGTGTGTGTGTGTCTGTGTGTGTGTGTGTGTGTGTGTGTGTGTGTGTGTGTGAGA